>JAESVK010055049.1:31836-46195 GCA_017140935.1 Hamamelis virginiana | reverse complement strand
TTATTAATATAACTAATATAGATAATGCATTTATATCACTATTTTTTTGGTTGATTAGATTATTTAGGATTGTTTGCATTGAGAAATTTAAATAGCCCAAATAAATTAGAAGTCCTTTAATTAGGGCGAGGTGGGTGCCTACAAGTGAAAGCTTGGAACCTTCCCACGTCGTAACCTAGCCCCCGGATCCAACTCTGGTTTGTAGACTGTCTTTTCATTGAAAATGGAGTTTGTTTTGTTTTAAAATAAAACAATTTTATGGTTTCCTTATTCCTTAAAAATAAGGTGGCGACTCCTTTGTTTGATTTCTAAACCCCCCCTAATCACATCGCCCGGTGATGATGTGGACTCACACCATCAAGGCCCCGCCACGAGGCTGGTCCACAATTCTCTAACCTTTTGTCTTTCTCCACCTTCTCCCAGGTCATTCTCCTCCCTGGCCATTGTGCCTTATCAACTGATTTTCTTTCCTTCAATTCCTCCAAGCTCTCATACTTTTCCTGATAGGGTCAGTGAATCAACTGATTCTCCAGTTCAACCTCTAGTTTCTTTTCTTACTAAACCTTTATCACCATCCCCCATCAGCTCGAGGCCTTCTTCAACTTCTCTAATAAGGCTTGCATCTTTCTTTCCCACTAGCTCGAAATCTACCTCTTCTCCAGGCCCTTCAACTCAACTTCCTTCAATCGAAGCCATTCTTAGTGAAGATTGGCTTTCTGATACTGAAGAAGTACCTCCCAAGCCAGTGATTGAAGACAATGTGATCATTCAAGCCCAGTTGGTAATAAGGAATGCACTTAGCCAAAACCTCCCCTTTTTTCTTGATACTGCAACTTTTAATTCTTTCTCAAAAGCTTGCAACATTCTAATTGCAGCCCCTAAAATTTCAAGTGCTACAAAGACTTTCCTTGCCACCCTGCCATCCTCTCTCCAGAATGCAGCTATCAATGCCTACACTACCCAGACTTCTTTGAATCAATTTGAGCTACTGGAAACCATTAATAATGCAGTCCTAGATCAACTGAAGGAGCATACTAGTAAACTGCAATCAGCCTCATCATAAAAACAACAGCTTCTTCAATCTAAACAAGATATTACTCATCGAATTAAGGAGCTACAAGAACAATTGGCTATGGTGGACAGTAAGCTCTCTTCTGTGGATCAAGAGCTACTAACACTAGCTCAAAATACAGATGGGTTGGTGACATCAGCTGTGAATTCGAAGGCTGATTTGAAGAGATCAATTGCTACAAAGAGTGAAGCTCAAGACACCATCACTTTTTGTGAGCAAGTTTTGAATAGGGCTAGGGGAGATTCAGGGCTATTTTTATAAAGCCTTTGACCATTTTGCTTTCCTTTGTAAGTCTATGGATTTCACTTTGTTATTAATGAAAATACATACTTTTTGTTAAGTGGTGTTTCTATTCTTCCTACACTTTACTTTCCCATATAGTAGGATAATAAGCTTTTAAGAATTTTCCATTAATTTTCCTTAAGTGAACATATCCATTTAGGTTCTTTAAATGATATGCACCTCCCCTTAATACTCTATGAATTTGATAGGGCCCTTCCCAATTATGCATATATATATATATTTCCCCCTTAGAAAATGCAAGGTTTGAAAAGATAACTCATCCTATGTTTAGAGATTTAAAACACACTAACTTAGAGGGTAAATAAACTTAAGAGCATAAGCTCCCCCTCAAAGTAGTACAAATAGCTAAGTTTTGAAAAGAGGATGGTAAAAATTATGCTAAGGAGGGTTTTTAAAGAAGGATTTATTTAACACGTTAGTTCAACCAATAATAAATTAAGATGAATGAAAATCATATTAATAAGAGCAATTTATATCACAAAAGAATCTTTGAAGAAGCTATAGACAGAATAATACACAAGATTATCCCAAAAGGTGATATTTGAATACCATACCTTATTGTTTAAATATAAACATATAAATAAGGGAGAAAATGTGATCACTAACTTTTAGCAATCATATCCAAAACATTTTACAACCCCAAAACAGTTAAAAGTTAAACTAATTTTAGTAATGTCATCCAAATATAAAAAATGTAGAGTTATGATATCCAAAACCAAGTTAAACTAAAAAAAATGTTTCAAAGAAGGTTTAGCTTTACTTTAATGAGAATTTCAAATAAGGATACCATTTGTTTGAAGTTAACCAAGTTAGACAAGTTATAGTTCTTTCATTCAAACAATTTTAAGAAACCAAAAGGTTTATAACATGTCATAACGAGATCTTGTAGGGATAATCATAACGTCATCTTTCCAAATTATCAATGAAGGATGCAAGAGGTTTCAATCATTTTCCAATACGAATAAAATTGATTAAGACAAATGATCAAGAGACAAGGTATCATTCAAAGATATGGAGGAAGATGTATTGCAATATAACAAGTAAAACACAATCCAAAAGATGATAGAAAAGACATATGATAAACATTTCCAACAATTAATAACTAGTTATCATAACAAGAGTTTATATCACTAAGTTAAACCAAAAAGATTCATGTTAAACACTTATCAAAGGCTATCCAACAAAGTGAGAGTGCTAAGAGTTTAACAAATATTCCTAAGAGAATATTCAAGAGATTAACCAAGTGTATCATCAAAATACGAATCAATGAGAACTAAAGTAATAATGTTTAAAACAAGTAACTAAAAGAGTTATGAACAACTAAACATAGTTGTTAGGATCGAATGCTGGGTCAATGTGAGGTTCAAGATGAGGACCAAGATGAGGGTCAACGGATTCATCATCAACTCGTGCTTCATCCACATATTCTTCCATATATAGCCTCCCTCGAATATCACGAAATTCATTGATCATGCGCTGCTCAATAGAATCAATTCAGTGATGAACCCCTACTGAAAAAGTGTTGAAACGGTGCAAAAGGCTTTCATAGGGGTCTTGAGGCTCTTCTTCTTGATCTTAAGGAGGAGCAGCGGTCTTTCTTCTTCTCTTGCTCACTTTTGCAGTATCCTCAATCCACTTCCTCTCATCCGCAAGCCATTTGAAACCCATTTTCACCAATGTGGTCTCACAAAGAGTGCTTGAATCCTTGGAAGGGTCATTTGTCACAATGTCCGGTTCCGAGATAACATCCACACCAAACATAGCAAAAATTTGGGACAAAAGCATTCCATTTGGTAAAGTAAAGGTATGGTTGGTTGCACAAGTATGACTTTGATCAATGATTAAATAAACAAGATCTATTTGTTCAATATTCAACACAGCCCAAATGAGAAATATATGCCAATCATAAATATAAGAATAACTACCAGATTTAGGCAAAATATTGAGGGCTATAATTGAATGAATAATTTTGCAATCAAGAGTGAGTTGGGAAGTGGTGGTGCGAGTAAACTGATGTAATTCCATGTCGGGGTTCCCAAAAATAAGTCTAATAGCATCCAAAAATGAAAAATTGCCATTTTTAAAAGGGTGATATTCAGCAGTAAACCATTTCATATCACCACTTGGAAAACCAAAAAGATTGGCAAGATTTTCTTTGTCACAAACAATGTGAACCCTTTTAACATATGAATTAATCGACCCTTTCCCAACACTCAAATTTGCATAAAAATGTCTAACCAAAGTTTGACAAGTAGGTCTTGCTAATTCAAACAAGTTCAACCAACCTAAATCTCTAAATTTAGCATATACAAAAGGAAAATAAGTTTTGAGAAACGCTTTTACCCGTAACAATGGTTCGGGTGGTTATGTGCTTGATAAAAAATTTCTCGCATTCTTTGGTGAAGAAGAGATCCGAGTATGGCTGGAAGAATGGAGCATGGATAGGAGCATCTTCAGTGACCTTCCCCTTCCCTTTGGAGCCTCTAGGAGCCCTAGATGAGCCTTCGCCATGAGAACGATTAGGAGGGATGGATTTCTTTAGACCCATTGAGGATTTGAAGAATAATGCATAAGTGAAATATGATAGATTCAAGTTTAAAACACCTTAGAGGGTTTTGAAAGGTTAGGGTTAGGGAACAAGGAAACCACAAAAAGAGTTTTATTTTCAATAAAACATTGACTCCATATTTTTAGGAAAAGCAATTCTTCGAACCAAAGTAGGATTCGGGGGTTAGGTTATGAAGTGGGAAGGTTCCAAGGAACTCCTTGTAGGCACCCACCTCATCCTAATTAAAGGTCTCCTAATTAAGTTTGGGCTTTATCAAAATCTCATAAAAACAACCTATCATATCTAATCAATCAAGAAAGTAGTTATAGATAATATTAGATAAATAGATAATAATAATAAAAAGAAATCAAAATCCTAAAGACCTTAGGAGACAAAAGTCATCCTAAGATTGGACTTGCGCCCTGTTGACTGCCTACGTACCTTACCAATTTCTTGATAAGAATCAAAGTCCACGTAGTTCGATTACCTAGGACTCTCCTATTGTAATGAACTATATAGCCAAAAAGGATTCTATCTTATCTAGGACTCTATCTTCGAGAGTTTGGGTTTAATTGAAACATTTGTCTTTGCATAAAAGATGGAATTTCATTCCATTTTAAACACTTTCAAAATCACTTACTTTTAGAGTTGTTCTCGAAGTAGACTCCTAAATTAGGTAGAATTCAATTGCTATCCTAATCCTTACAACAAAGGACAATCCTAACTGAGGTCAAGTAACCTCCCTAATCCTAGGGTTTCTAGCTAGTCCTAAGTTAGTCTAAATACCTAAAATACTAATTATATGCATGCTGGAATTTAAATAAAACTAACAAAAAATGCACCAAACAATACTAACAATGCATGAAAAAATGTCCTAAATGCAATCTAGTTATTCTATGTGAACCTAGGCATGTTTCTAAGTTAATTTGGGCCTAAAAAATGACTTTCAATACACTTTTAAGGTATTTTTGATCCATGGACAGATTTATATATACCTTTTAAAATGCATTAAAGTCTACAAAAATAACAAATAAAAAAGGGGAAGATGACTAACATGCAACCTAATATGCATACTAAAATTACCTTCAAAGTATATCATCATAATCATACTTCACATAGTCTATTTAATCACAAGGGAAGGGACTTACCTTTGCATGCTCCCTCAAACACAATTCATATATCAATTATATCTAAACATTCCAAGTGATGAAACTAACTATGATAAGAATAATATTAATGCTAAACTTGAATAAACTAACATCCTAACATGATTATTTAACATGCATCCTAAACATGAAACTAATCCTAAACATCTAATCCTAGCATGGTATGATCAAAGAAGAATGGAAGAAAATAAGAAGAAATATGCATATATATCATAAAACTAATCCTTATCATGCATTCTTAAAGAAAACCATTCTAATAAACTAATCCCTATCATGCATACTAAAGAAATATGAAAACACAACCTAAACACTCATCCCTAACACAAAATGGACACAAAAGAGGAGAATAAGAAGAAGAATAAAAAGAAGAAAAAGAAGAAGAAGAAGAATGCAAAAACTTTAAACAAACTTCACAACTCTACTAACCTTTTTTGCTTCCTTCCCTCTTGCTCCAAGCCTTTTCTTAAAACTCCAAGGACTCCAAGGACTTCAAAAGTATAGCTAAGAGTGCTATGGGGGAAGATTGTGCAATGCTCAAGCCTCTACTCTCCAAGCTAGCTCTCTAAAGCCAATTGTGTGTTAAAACTGACTTCAGAGCTCTCTATTTATAGGGAAGCTTGAATTTGATCAATTGATGAGTTTAAATCTCTTAGGAATGATCCAATGGCTCTAAACCAGCCTTCCAAGGTATTCAAACTCATCCCAAAGTCCCAATGGCGGAACTGGACCCATGGCAAGGCTTAGAAGAGTCCCGGGCAGAAAAAAGACTGAAAAATAGCAGTTATTGGGCAAAGGGGTCGTTGACCATCAACCTAGGGACGGTTGGCCGTCCATGGGTGGACGGTCATCCATTCCCTCGCCCAATTTTGCCCTATTTTGGGCCTGTCTCAGCCCGTTTCGACCCGATTTCGGCTTTTTTCGACTTTTCGGGCCTGTTTTAAGTCCAAATTCGACGATTCAAGTGACGAAATGATCGTGATTCGATTCTCCATGTTTTAAGAAGTTTTTGAAGTGAAAATACATTAACCAAAACCAAAGTCAAAGTTTTAGGAAAAATTCGACCAATTAGCTATTTAGGGCCTGCCGGGCCCAAATTAGGGTTTTGAAATCTGCTAACCAATCGCTCTCGAAATCATTTCTTCTTCTCGAAACAAGTTTTAAAATGTTTTGAAGCCTTTGAAGGCTTTGGTTTGGTAAAAGATCGAATCCCGGTCGCTTCCGGTCGAAACCCTAATCTGGGCTTGAAAAGGCCTTTCGAGCCTCAAGAGCCAATCTTGAGCTAGGAGACTCAACAGATCTTGCCACTAATCAACTTAGCTACCAAACACACTTTAAATATCTATACCAAAGCCTCGAGACCATTCGAGACAAGATCGACAATCATTCAGAGCTTTGTGATTCAAAGGACAGTACTGCCCTTTAAGTCACAAGGCCTTATTTTCTATCAAGCTAGGCTTAGAATGCCATGGAATTTACAAGGATGTTCCTAGACTCTCTAAAAACTAAATTCAAAAAGAATCGAATCAATCTGACCTAAAACCTACATGCGATAATGACCTCTACCTAACTACTCACAAGGGTAAAACTGGCAACTTAGGGTTTTAACACCCTATTTCACCTGAAATCAAAGGCAACCATTAATGACCATACTCATGGTCAAAAATGGATGTCTACAGAAGCCCCTCGTTGATGTTCATGGCTTCGCCAGTGAATATCAACGAAATAAAATGACATCCCCATTTTTGCCACGACAAAATAGGGATAATCGAACCAACCATCAAAATCATCTTGAAAGCTTCGCTTCAAATTCTCTCTTCCTAGAAGTCTCACTTCTAGTTATCTCAAGGGTTTTCAATCCTTTTGGAAATTTCATTTCCAATTGATTCGCCCTAGAAATTTCATTTCTAGTTATTTCAAGGATTTTCAATCCTTTGGAAATTTTATTTCCAATCATTTTAAAACTTGGGAGTCTTCGACTCACCCTAGAAATTTCATTTCTAGTTATCTCAAGGATTTTCAATCCTTTTGGAAATTTCATTTCTAATCATCTTCAAATTGGGAGTCTACGACTCACCCTAGAAATTTCATTTCTAGTTATCTCAAGGATTTTCAATCCTTTTGGAAATTTCATTTCCAATCATCTTAAAATTTGGGAGTCTTCGACACGTCCTAGAAATTTCATTTCTAGTTATCTCAAGGATTTTCAATCCTTTTGGAAATTTCATTTCCAATCATCTTTAAACTTGGGAATCTACGATTCACCCTAGAAATTTCATTTCTAGTTATCTCAAGGATTTTCAGTCCTTTTGGAAATTTCATTTCCAATCATCTTAAAACTTGGGAGTCTTCGACTTACCCTAGGAATTTCATTTCTAGTTATCTCAAGGATTTTCAATCCTTTTGAAAATTTCATTTCCAATCATCTTCAAACTTGCTAACATATCATATCTTAACATCATCCATATTACTTGATATCATTCTTATATACATTTCATGTATACTTCATCAATACTACAAAGTCTTAAGGATTTGGGCCTCCAAAATAGGCTTTTCTCATTAGCCACCCTTCATTGGCTCACTCGCCTTCACAATCCCCTTCATGTGTCTCACAATCTTACCGTATCAAATATATTCATAATCATTTCATGATTACAAACTTGTTTACACATTACTTTCATCATTTATTTTCATATCTCATGGTTTTCAACCAAAAATTCATTATTTTAAGTGAACTTTCCTATTCACAATCATCCAATTCTCATCTTTTCATGTATCAACCTCCTCTTATTTCTCATCTATGCATCCAATCATCTTCAATCTTAATCCAATGAACTTTCCTAAATCACATTTTGAAAGAAAGTGGGTCAAAATTGGTCAAAATAGGCCAAAAAAGTCAAAATTGGGCTTAATGGGTCTCAAAAAGCCCAAAAAAAAGTCAAAATTGGCTTCAAGAATGGATGACCATCCACCCAAGGATGGCCAACCATCCAAGGTGGACGGCCAGCAATCCCTTGGTGGACGGCCACCTGAGCTTCTTGCCCTCTTTAAGTCATCTTGACTTCTCATTTTCATTTCACTTCATCTCCTACCCAATTTTGAGACTTTCTCTCTCTAGAAATCCCAATTTCTCTAAAAAAATCCATCAAATTTGATTTTATTCCATCTAATTCAATCTTCAAACACTTCTAGTGTTGCTACTCACCTCAATTTGTGAATCAAAAACCTAGGATTTCATCCTTGCATTTCAATTTGGGGATCCAAAACCCAAATACACATCCTACACATTTCTATATTCTTAAGCTTCCCAATCTACACACTCATGGCAAATAGGGGAAATGCATCTTCAAAGTACCCTTACATGAAGATGAAGAGTTATAAAGCACCATCACATGATCCTAACAACATAAGCTTGCTATTGGAGCCCCATGATCATCTTTCTCACATCCACACTACACAAGAGGTAAGCTTACTTTCCATGCTTTTTCTTTGAATCATTGATGTCTAGATGCTTCAATATTGATCTTTGGATATTGTTTAATGGCTTGTATTCATAAAATTTGTATTTGGCAAGGCTTGGGAGCCCCTTTTCACTAGCTTTACAAGCTTGAAATGTTGCCCACCAAGTGTTTGATAAAATTCCCAAGAGACTAAAATTTGATTTTTCAAATTAAATTTCTTATGCCATGATTCAAATATGTTTTAATTATCATTTGGATACTTTCAAAAGCTTCATGACAAGTTTTCATAATCATTTTCAGAAATGTGCACACAAGGTGTTTGTTAAAATGCCTAAAAGGAGGCAATTTCCAATATTCAAATCAATTCATCATATCATGCTTTCTCAAATGTTTTCAAAATAATCATATCATGACAAGTTTTCAAAATATATCAAGTAATGCACATATAAAAAATTTTCCATGAATTAAGACTTAGCTTATTTTTTTACCCAAAACATTGTTTACTTAAAGTGACATTTCCATGGCTTTTAAGTAGTTTTATCTCAAAACTTATGCTAAGTATCTATTTCATGATTTTCAAAATTCTATTCTCTTAGGACTTTCATTTCCAATTCCATTCTCATGAAAAGAAGTCATATAGGGTATTAGTGAATTATGCTAACTCTTGATGTAAAATTAAAAGTACCACAATTAATTACATTAATTATGGTATATATTTTTTTTGAAAATAGATTGTTGGTACATAAAATAACTCACAATTGACAAATAAAATCTGAATATTTTTTTTTTGAAAATGTGCCATTTTTGTGGGTTAATTTTGTATCCTTGATTTAAAGAATTAGCATAACTCATCTCTATACCTCTAATCCATTAATCTTTATCTTCATAGCCAGGGTTTGACATCAGGACTCGGTCTTCCTTACAGGGCATAGTTGGATGGTGGGCCAAAATGGACACTCTCTAACCATAGACTAAGGCAATTATCCAAAGGATTGGTTTTGGAGACTTCATTGACTCACTATGGATCGATTCTATGGATAGACAGGCCCTCATGGCCTTATCTGAGCTCTGGTAGGACACCACCAACACCTTCCATTTCGAGTTTGGGGAGAAGACCATGACCCCTCTTGACTTTACTATGATCACGGGACTTTCCATTGGGGGTCGCCCTTTGGACTTCTATGATGGTGCGAGCAAAAACTCGACTTACTTGGATGATTATCTTGGGGCAGCTGACATTGATATTGTGAAGAAGTCGGTTCGCCGAAATACTCTCCTAAACACATTTAGCAATATGCCTGAAGGGGAAGATCCTGATCATATCGTGCGGGCTTTCCTTTTGTACCTGCTATCATGCACTCTTTTTGCAGGTACTGCTGATTTGGCCCCTCTAGGCTTTCTTGCCAGTTTGGAGGATATTTATATTATCTCCCAGTATGACTGGGGTGGCGCTGCCTTGGCCACCATGTATAGGACTATAAGTTGTCGGTCTCGAGGAGTATGCACCGACTTTGGAGGCATGGGATTCGTTTGGGAGGTATACTCACTTGTTTGAAACTATCATAAATTTCCCTTTACTTATCTTCTGACAATGCACATATTCTGCAGGTATGGGTTTATGAGTATCTTAGCCTGAATAGCCCCATGCTCATTGCAAATGACTTTTCTTGGCCAACCCTTGCTCGATATGCTCCAGATCGGCGAGTGAGTGCCATTGCTCACAGGAACAATTATGCTTATAGTCGTGCCTTTCTTGCAGGGTTGCCCTATAATAAGGTAACCATCTTCATTTCTGCTTTCCTTTCTCAATGTTCAAACTTTCTCTAATATACCTTGTCCTCAGGTTAAATGGAACCCTTGGCATCATTGGAGAGGTTCTGGTCCCATGTATGTTAGGCTTAGTCCCATGATGGAGATGTTACATAAGAGGATTCTGCTCGAGGGGCCTTCTGGCAGATATTGGTACCTTGGAGAAAGGGTACGTGCTCAAGTCTGTGGAGCTTATTCAACTGCTCGTGTGCCTCATGCACCTCCTCCTTCTATGAGGCATGCTGATAGATTGACAGACCATGCCTTGGAGGATGCCATGGCTGGTGTATTAGCGGATGCTTTCCATCATCAACATGAGGATTACCGCACATTTTGTCAACGTTATCTGATGTGTCCATTAGTGTCAGGGTTTCCACCTACTGAGGTATTGAATTTTCTCTTGATTGCTTTACCCCTTTTCTCACAAACTAGTCCTCATATCTCTTCCTTTGGCAGGGTCGTCGAGCCCGAGGGCTCGCTTCCCATTCTGCAGCTACTACGGCTCATAATGAGGGCGAGTCTTCATCTTCTGCTCCTTCTTTGCCACCTGTTCCTTGGCAGGTGCAAGTCATTGAAGATGACAACTTTGTTCAGAGACCAATCACTCACGTGCCTTACATTGAATACCTTCATCTAGATCCTTCTTATACTTTGGTAATCATCGTACTTTCACCCTTTGTCATATGTAGCTGTTTTTTTCGTAACATTTTGAATCTTCTGACCTTTCAGGTGCCTGCATCATATACTAAAGAGTGGTTGGCATACAACGCATCATTGACTAGAGAACTTCAAAGGATGAATCTTGATGCGCATAACGCGAACATAGCTGCATAGGTAACTTTCACTTCACTCTTTCAATCACCTACAATTTCATTCTTCACCAATCTCACCCAAACTTTGGGTTTGCAGGCTTCGAGCCAGCCTTCACAGGAGCGCCATGGATCGAGAGGGGATCACGAGGCGTCGGGTTCATGGGGAACGAGGAAATCATCCCGGCGGAGATGATTTTGTACTATTAGGCCTATAGAAGGCTCGCTTAGGATTTTCTATGTAACTCTTTCTCTATGTATGCACTAAAAACCCTGATTAGCATGTAATTATATCCTAATGAGAATACAAATGTGTTTCAATTGTTTTTTTGGTTTAATTCTAACCCGAAAATAGGTCAAAACTGACGAAAATTGAGCGAAAATTCAAATCGGGCGTGGAAAAGTCTCAGAAAAGTCAAAATTAGGTTGGCCGTCCCTAGGGGACGGTCATCGACCCTGGTTTCTAATTTTCAACTATTTTGACGATTTTTGACTTTTTGAATGTCCTACTTTGCCTCTAACTCGATTTCTTTTGCCAAAAAGCTATAAAAAAACACACCTCTATGCTCACTTTCATCAATCTAAACACAATGGAAGCTCTCAAGTTGATCATCAACCTATTCGTAGCGAGAATGCGAGTGGAAGACCAGAAGGTGTTCGTACGATTTGGCATAACTTCATGGTTCTTTTTCTATCATGTGAAACTTGAAGACAAGCTTCTCAACTCTGTGATCCACTTCTGGGACTCTAATCTTCATATATTTCACTTCAACTGTGAAGAGGTATGTCCTTTATTTGAAGAGTTTTGTGCCTTAATGAATATCTTTGCTAATGGTCATTTCATCTTTCCTACCATTCGTCGAGGTTACTTCCAAACCTTTTCTTCTCTCTTTGAACTTTCGCCTAGAGAAGCTTCTTCATATATCCATGAAAACTCTATTGATCTTCTCAAACTAGCTTCATTTTTCTTGAGGGAGGGGGGAAAATCACTAGCTCTTTATAGGCCTACCCAGTACGCACTCGCCTTATGCATAGTGGTTTGTTTTCTTGTTTCGAAGGGAACTACTTTCGTACCCATTGAAACATGTGAGCTCATTCTGCCATTGTCGAAGTATCATAATATCATTCCCCTGGTGCTAGCTGAGACTCTAAACGGTCTTGACCACTTTCACTCCAACTCTGCTTCTTGCATTAGGGGTAGCCCCATTCTTCTTCAGATGTGGTTGGTTGAGAGACTCAAGCTGATCACTTCTTTTGATGGACCCAAACACTTGTCCCATAACTATTGTTCGCGAAAGCTTTTGTTTCTTGAGTGTCGCTCGATTCAGGACATGATTATCTTCTTCTCTTCTCTAACTTGGAGAGATATTCAGTGGTATGTGGCTATATGGGATTGTAGTGACGAGTATGCGCTACACATTTCGGGATGTTGTCAGGTGAAGCTCATGGGCTTAAAGCATACATCATTCTACTGGGCTTCTCGCGTGCTTCGCCAAATGGGCCGTGCTCAAACA
The DNA here is from genome assembly GCA_017140935.1 of Hamamelis virginiana. Taxonomy (NCBI): domain Eukaryota; kingdom Viridiplantae; phylum Streptophyta; class Magnoliopsida; order Saxifragales; family Hamamelidaceae; genus Hamamelis; species Hamamelis virginiana. The sequence goes on along the minus strand of JAESVK010055049.1, from coordinate 33,516 downwards.
AACCTCCCAATCAAAGGGCATGTTCATGGGGTAGAGGTGGCTACTCCTTCTTTAGTATCTTGGGGCTATGAAGAAATGGGCTTCAGGCTTATGTTTGAGTCAGGTAAGGGATCGCAATGGGCCTTTTAGGCTTGGTGAAGGGTATCGGGCTTGGCTTAAACAAGACTTGGGCTCGAAAGTATAGGCTTCAAGGGACAAGGTTCGAAGTCTCGTTTATGATTCTAGAGTTACAGCTCAGTCAGCAGGTTTATCACTTCCACCAGACGCGTCACGAGTTAGGACAGCTAAGAGAAAGAAGAAAAATGAAGATGAAGCCCAAGCCCGCAGAGCGAGGAGGACTTAGAGTAGACTATGGATTTTATTTTCTTTTTTTCTTTTTTCTAAGTAAGATTTGAAGAAAGTAGGAATTATGGACACACATGGCATGTAATAAATCTTTCAAAAGGTTTTTACCCTTTATGGATGAATAAATATCAATTTTATTAGAATCTTGACAAATTTCCTTTAACAATTGCAATTGAAACAATTCTTGATCTTTTTACAAGAAATAGACCGCACCCAAAGTAACTTTATGGGTTGCCTACGTATCCAAAGTCAAATTTTTAGGGAAAAGTCGACCGATTAGCTGTTTAGGGCCTGCCGGTCCCAAATTAAGGTTTTGAAATCTGCTAATCAATCGCTCTCAAAATCATTTCTTCTTCTCGAAACAAGTTTTAAAATGTTTTAGGAAAGTTTTTTGAAGCCTTTGAAGGCTTTGGTTTGATAAAAAAGATCGAATCCCGGTCATTTCCGGTCGAAACCCTAATCTGAGCTTGAAAGGGCCATTTGAGCCTCAAGAGCCAAACATGAGCCAGAAGGCTCAACAGACCTTGCCACTGATCAAATTAGCTACCAAACACACCTTAAATATCTATGCCAAAGCCTTGAGACCATTCGAGACAAGATCGACAGTCATTCAGAGCTTTTGTGATTCAAAGGACAGCACTGCCCTTCAAGTCACAAAAGGCCTTATTTTCTATCAAGCTAGGCTCAGAATGCCATGAAATTTTACAGGGATGTTCCTAGACTCTCTAAAAACTAAATACAAAAAGAACCAACTCAACCTGACCTAAAAACCTACATGCGATAATGACCTCTATCTAACAACTCACAAGGGTAAAACTGGCAACTTAGGGTTTTAACACCCTATTTCACCTCTAATCACAGGCAACCATTAATTACCATACTCATGGTCAAAAATGGATGTCTATAGAAGCCCCTCGTTGATATTCATGGTTTCGCCAGTGAATATCAACGAAATAAAATGACATCCCATTTTTGTCACAATAGAAGAAGGATAACCAAATTAAAAACACTGATCAAATCGTCATCTTTGGAAGTCCTACACACACTTCCGATCATCATATCTTAAAAGGAAATCTCACTCATATTTCCAATTTTGGAAGTGCAACACACACTTTCGGTTATCTTAAGGGACCTCAATCCCTTTCCTGGAAATCCTACACACATTTCCAATTATCATCTTTGGAAGTCCTACACACACTTCCAATCATCTTAGGGGACCTCAATCCCTTTCCTGGAAATCCTACACACATTTCCAATTATCATCTTTAGAAGTCCTACACACACTTCTAATCATCTTAGGGGACCGCAGTCCTTTTCTTGGAAATCCTACACACA
>JAESVK010055049.1:863-31826 GCA_017140935.1 Hamamelis virginiana | reverse complement strand
AATCATCTTAGGGGACCGCAGTCCTTTTCTTGGAAATCCTACACACATTTCCAATTATCATTTTTGGAAGTCCTACACACACTTCCAATCATCTTAGGGGACCGCAGTCCTTTTGGAAGTCCTACACACACTTCCAATCATCTTATCTTAAGAGTCAGCTACTCTTCTTGGAAGTCACACACATACTTCCAAAAACCACCATCTTGTCCTTAGAGTCTACGACTCTTTTGGAAGTCACACACATAATTTCAATATTCTTCAAATTGCCAATATTCTCTTGACATCTATGTTATCACCAACATATGCATTCCATAACATCATCCATATTGTTTATCATCATTTCTCATACACATTTCATGTGTGCTTTTTATCATTTTATGCAATCCACATAACTTTCATTGACTTGGGCCTACAAAGTGGGTCTTTTTTACTCATAAATCCTCCATGGGCTATCTTATCTCCACTATCCCTCCATGGGCTTCACAATCTTCATCATTTCACTTATGCTTGTAACCATGCCATGATTATCAACCTTACTCACACATCATCTACTTTCATATCTCATGGTTTTCAACCAAAAATTCATCATTTTATGTGAACTTTCCTATTCACAATTACTCAAACCCTATCTTTGTATGCATCAACTCTTCTTCATTTCTTATTCACACATCAAATATCATTCAATTTCAATCAAATGGACTTTCCTAAATCAAACTTTGGAAGAAAATGAGTCAAAACTAGGTCAAAATAGGCCGAAAGGGTCAAAATTGGGCTTAATGGGCCTTAAAAGCCCAAAAAAATCAAAATTGAGGCCCAAGAATGGATGACCATCCACTAGGGGACGGCCAACCGTCCAAGGAGGATGGCCAACCATCCACTAGGGGACGGCCACCCGAGCCTCTTGCTTCCCTTTAAGTGGTTTAACCCCCATTTGCATTTAACTTCAATTTTTCCCCAATTTTGAGACTTTCTCTCTCTAGGTTTTCCAATTTCTCTCAAAAATCCATCAAATTTGATTTCATTCCATTTAATTCAATCTCCAAACACTTCTAGTGTTTCTATTTACTTCAATTTGTGAATCAAAACCTAGGATTTCATCCTTGCATTTCAAATTTGGGATCCAAAACCCAAATACACCTCCACTCATACCCATATTTTCAAGCTTCTACATACTCATGGAAAATAGGGGGAATGCATATTCAAAGTACCCATACATGGTGATGAAGAAGTATAAGGTGCCCCCATATGATTCTAACAACACAAGCTTGCTTTTGGAGCCCCATGATCATCTCTCTCATATCCACACTAACCAAGACGTAAGCTTACTTTCCATGCTCTTTCTTTGAATCATTGATGTCTAGATGCTTCAATATTGATCTTTGGATATTTTTTGATGACTTGTATTCATGAAATTTGTATTTGGCAAAGCTTGGGAGCCCCATTTCACTAGCTTTACAAGCTTGAAATGTTGCCCACCAAGTGTTTGATAAAATTCCCAAGAGACTAGAATTTGATTTTTCAATTTAAATTTCTCATGCCATGATTCAAATATGTTTCAAACATCATTTGGATATTTTCAAAGCATCATGATAAGTTTTCACAATTATTTTCAAAAATGTGCACACTAAGTGTTTGATAAAATGCCTAAAAAAGGGGGGCAATTTCTATTTTTCAAAGTAATTCATTATGTCACGATTCAAATGTTTTCAAAATAATCATATCATGACAAGTTTTCAAAATATTTCAAGTAATGCACATATCAAAAATTTTTCATGAATTAAGACTTAGCCTTTTTTTTTTTTTTTACCCAAAACATTATTCACTTAAAGTGCCATTTCCATGGCTTTTAAGTAGTTTTATTTCAAAACTCATGCTAAGTATCCATTTCATGATTTTCAAAATTCTATTCTTTTAGGATTTTCATTTCCAATTCCATTCTCATGAAAAGAAGTCATATGGGGTATTAATGAATTATGCTAACTATTGATGTAAAATTAAAAGTACCAAAATCGACTACATGAATTATGGTATTTTTTTTTTCTGAAAATAGATTGTTGGTACATAAAATAACTCACAATTGACAAACCATGTTTTGAGAGATAAAGTATGAACACTTTTTTGAAACTATGCCATTTTGTGGTTTAATTTTGTGCCCTTGAATGAGTTAGCATAAATCACCTCTATACCTCTAATCCATTAATCTTATCTTTGCAGTCGGATTTCGACATCAGGACTCGGTCTTCCTTACAGGGCATAGTCGGATGGTGGGCCAAAATAGACACTCTCCAACCACTGACTAGGGCAACAATCAAAAGGAAAGGCTTTTGAGACTTTATCGATTCACTTTGGATTGATTCCATGGATAGGCAGGCCCTGTAACACCCCACACAGGGTAACCCCTATGCGGAAATGATACAATAACATAAAACATCTAACACTCATCTTTGGATAATTCCAATACAAATTTAAGAGTTTTATAAAATACATAAAGTGCGGAAAATACTACATTCTAAAATATAAAGACAACAATGAGTACTAGTATATAATGTGAGTACAGTCCCATAATGTACTCAAATTATTCTCAAACTCTAAATGAGTATTCACAGAGAGTAACACTGTCATGTCCATCCTCATAACTTTCAAATTCTCTCTTCCAAGTTACTGACTTGTTGATCCTGTGGGGGGGAAAAAAAATAAACGGGGTGAGCAAAAACCACTATTGCTCAGTAAGGTTCGTAAACCTCAAATATTACATGATGCTTTTAAAAGAAACATCAGGATTTTTAAATCCATCAATAAATCTCATCATCAATTAAACATCACATATAATATCCTTATTCATTGATATATTGCAGGATATATTCATCACATTTTTATAAAAATAATCATGCTTTACGCATATGACAGATATACAATGCAATGCTCATGCAATTATGTCTGCCATCTTCTCTGTCCTGTCTTTCTTACAAAACGGATATCAGTACTCAAATAGCAACCTTATGGTTAGGATTTTTCATTTCATCATAACAGATGGCTACCTCATTTTTAAGGTACTCAACCATCTTACCACAATAGCATCCCCGCCTTTTTAGGATGTATATCACCCAGTCCCTGCCTTTTTAAGGACCTACCACGATTGCCACTCATTGACAAGAGGATTTACGTACTATTTTTAGCAAGGGTGATATATTAGTGCACTAACTGTTACTAGGATCTTTTGTCCATCGGTGGTGTCTCAATTCCTCAGTTACATAATTAATCACAAATGCATATAATTTTCTATGCAATATATCTCACATGTAACTGTGTCTCATGCCAGATGCAATTATTTCATGCAATACATATGGCATACATCTTATATCAATACTTCATGTATTACATTTCATGCATACATTTCATAGTATATCTGCTCATATATTTCATTTCAACAGTTATATCGATGATATACATATGAATCAACTTGAGCCACTACCTGTAACTGTGCCTTTGTAATTCTCCATACTTCTCCAAATAACAATATTTCTCGCTTTGCTTGTATGCACAACATACATACCCATACACGTATGTCTACATAACAAGCGCACGGTTTTATTTTCACAAATACATTGTTACTAGGAGATGTAAGGAATTTACTTAAAAGCCCAGTCACTTTCTTGCCAATACAACCACGTTGCCATATGCCAATTTATTTTGCAATTAGTATAACATATATCACATGCATATATTTTATGCATCATAAATAACATGCGTCATATTATGTTATTCATAATAAACAATAACAGCATGTTATAATCTTTATTATTATCTCATACTTGATTTTTAAAAGAATCGAGATAATCACATCACCATTCGTAATATATATCATTACCGAATATAGGTCAACACAGTTCCCTAAGCAATATATTCATTCTCAGGGGTTTACCTTAAGTCCACAGTATCCATTTTTTCCAGATATCTCAACCAATTTGTATAAATACCCTTAGGTATCTAAAGAAATACTTCAATTCAATATTATCACTCAATTGAATTATCAACATCATTGACATATATATAATATTTATATATATCCCATAAAATAAAACTATTTTCCTGTCGATATTATTCATAAATTCGAAATGCTTCAGGGAAAAAGTATTTTCTTGTGCTAAAATATTATTTAGCATCTCAAAACAAAAAGCTGGAAATATATATATTTGTTCAACCCAGCAATAGTATTTGAATTTTTAAAAATTCATCTCTTCGAATAAAAATGTGAAATTTTACAGGTAGAAACTAGATTCACGTATGAATACCTCCAGAAATTTTCAAGATTTTAGGATGAGTGGAACATCATCCGATTTTAAATTCAAGTTGATACACAAAAACAGTGTGATTACCTGCTGTGTAACAGCCATTTCTAAAATCAAAGAAAAATAGTAAATCACATCATTTCTTCATAAAATTTTTATTGAAAACAAATTTAGAAGTTAGGAAATTATTCCAACAAACCTTGCTCAAAAACGATTTTTTTACATTTAATTAGAATTTCTATACTAAAACTGTTATGAATTGAAATCTGAAAAATTCCACGTATATGAACTTTAATTTTTCAACCTCAAGCCAAATTCATTTTTGCATGAATTTATCAAACAAGATTTCTACTTCTAAAGAAGACAAGAAATCCTTATTTTCTTTCAAACTCAACATGAAATATGTAAGATAGTAGAACCCTACCTTGGTTGTGTGTGTGTTGAACTTCAAGAATTGCTTACCCCTTGCCAACTCAAAGAGTACTTCTCACTCTCTTTTCTTTCTCTTTCTTTCTCTAATTTCTTTCTTCTCTACTACTTGTGTATTCATTAGCATTTGAAATGTGGTATTTATAGAAAAATGATTCATCCTCCATTCTCAAATTTATCTACCACTCTTACATTCATCCATCATTCTCATCTTCCATTCTCAAATTTATCCACCATTCTTACATTCATCCATCATTCTCATCTTCCATTCTCAAATTTATCTACCACTCTCAAATTTATCTACCACTCTTAGATTCATCCCCCATTCTCTCATTCATCCACCATTCATATATATCCACCATTCACATTTTAGATGTCACCCAAGGGTGTACATAATTTCTCATGCACCCTTCTTAATTGATGACCACATGGCACATTTCATTGCCCAATGGCAAAATGCCAAGTGTATATTTAAAATATAGTAACAACAATCACATATATAAATAGATAAAAATATATATATGCTAAAAAAAAAAATTTCGGGGTCTTACAGGCCCTCATGGCCTTATCTGAGCTGTGGTGGGACACCACCAATACCTTTCATTTCGAATTTGGGGAGATGACCATGACTCCACTAGACTTCACTATGATCACTGGGCTTTCAATTGGGGGTCGCCCTTTGGACTTCTATGATGATGCAAGCAAAAACTCTGTCTATTTAGATACTTATCTTGGGGTAGCTGACATTGACATTGTGAAGAAGTCGGTTCGCCGAAGTACTCTTTTCACCACTTTTAGTAATATGCCTGAGGAGGATGGACAGGATTCCGATCACATTATACGGGCTTTCCTCTTGTACTTGCTATCATGTACTTTTTTTGCAGGCACTGCTGATTTGGCCCCTCTAGGCTTTCTTGCTAGCTTGGAGGACATTGATACTATCTCCCAATATGACTGGGGGTAGCGCTGCCTTGGCTACGATGTATAGGACTATGAGTTATCGGTCTCGAAACGTATGCACCGACTTTGGAGGCATGGGATTCATCTTAAAGGCATACTCACTTGCTTAAAACATCACAAACTCCCCTTTAGTCATTTTCTGACAATGCATATGTTCTGCAGGTATGGGCTTATGAGTATCTCAGCTTGAATAGCCCCATGCTTATCGCTAATGACTTTTCTTGGCCAAGCCTTACTTGATATGCCCCGGATCGGCGAGTGAGTGCCATTGCCCATAGGCATGATTATGCCCATAGCTGTGCCTCTCTCATAGGGATGTGTCCCGACAAGGTAATCATCTTCATTTATGCTTTCCTTTTACCATGTTCAAACTTTCCCTAATATGCCATGTCTTCAGGTGAGGTGAAATCCTTGGCGTCACTGGAGAAATACCATGCCTCGACTTAGTTCTGTGGTTGAGATATTGCATAAGAGGATCCTATTCGAAGGGCCTTCAGGCTAATACTGGTACCTTGGGGAAAGAGTGCGTGCTCAACTTGGTGGAGCTTGTTCAGCTGCTCGTGTGCCTCATGCACCTCCTCCATCTATGAGGCATGCTGATGGTTTGACAGGCCATGACTTAGCAGACGCTCTGACTGGTATGCATGCGGACGCTTTTTATCATCAACACAAGGATTATCGTGCATTCTGTCAATGCTACCTGATGCGTCCATTAGTATCGGGGTTTCCACCCACTAAGGTATTGAACTTTCTATTGGTTGCTTTTATCTCTTTTCTTACACACTGTTCCTCATATCTCTTCCTTCGGCAGGGTCGTTAAGCTCGAGGGCATGCTTCTCATTGAGCTCGAGGGCATGCTTCCCATTCTACAACTGCGAACTTTCTCTCTACTCTTTCAGTAATCAACAACTTCATCAGTCTAATCCCCAAACTTTGGGTTTGCAGGCTTCGGCCTAGCCTTCATAGGAGCACTATGGATCGAGAAGGGATCACGAGGCATCGGGTTCAGGGGAACGAGGAAATCATCCCGGCGGAGATGATCTTGTACCACTGGGCCTAAAAGAGACCCGCTTAGGATTTTCTATGTAACTTCTTTTCTATGTATTATAAGGTTTAATATTCTACATCTAGTAGTCGAATGTATTGTTTTGTACATAGTGTTTAATATTTGAATATATTTTTTAATATTCTTTATCTTCACTAGTTCATTTTGATGAAATCTTAGATTTTCCATAACATACCATTTAGTTGACAAGAAGATGATTTGAAACTCTCATGATATGGAAAATTAACTGGACAATTTTACGGACCTTTAACTTCAATCTGATTATGGTAAGAATATAAGTGGTGTATATTTTACCAAGGTTTTGATGTTTCAGATGGTTGGTGTTTAAATTACTGAACATGTCAAACATGACTTAATGAATATAAGGATGTTGAAGAGCATCAAGAAGTGTCCAACTAATATGTGATATGAGGGCGAACCGTGACAATCTGACCCTACATGTTAACACCCATATATTTCTTTGACGTATTAATACGAAAAGTGTAAGGCAATTCAAATATGTGCACATTTTCTGAAATAGAATTATTTTTACATTGTAACCACTTCCCTGAAAATGCCCAACATTAAGAGGCCATTAAAAAACAAACAAAACTATAAAACTTTTGAACATTATTAGAAAATGTGGATTCGTATGTTGTCATGTTTCAAGACTAGTACATTGTTCAGTGCTTCAGTAGTTGAATCTTCCTCTATTAGTTTTAAATAAATAATATAATGTGAGAATAGCTAGCTTTTTTTTTTTTTTTTTTTTTTGTAAAAACTGAATAATTTTTTCTTTAATGAACATGTGCCATAGCCTTGCCCAACACTCATATCCTAAGATTTGGCAAACTTGGCATTTAAACACAAACCCACATCCAAAACCTCTATCCAATTCTTGTAAATTACAGTTTAAAATGACCAAGGGCCTACAAGTGGCTAGTCCATTGATCTCCAAAACACATAGCATGGGAACATAGCCATATTAGGATATTAAATCACAAATAAAATAAAATAAGAAATAAAGGATAGAATTCTACCAAAATCTCATGGTCTGGAAATGCTTTTAGTAACAAATCTGTTACCTTCTTCATGGATGGTAACTTAAATCTACAAAAATGACAAATCATTTCTTGATTTTTTTTTTAAGTGTCAAACACTTGTATCATACTTACATTTTTTTCCCCCAAATCACGTTATATTAGTTAAAGAAAAGATGAAAGAACCAAATATTGTGTTCAGAATGTTATGATCGAATATAGGCTATTATATTCAACTGAAAGATATCAAATATGGTTTATGATATTCATATGTTCAAACCCGAATATTGTGTATGATATTCAACACTATGTAACCGAATATAAACTATTCATTTGGTAGATGCCTTATGTATTCTTGAGTTCCGTTGTGTATCCTTTCAGTTTTTATAATTTTCTAACAATCATTCTATGTTGTAGGGAAAATGAAAGAAATAGCCAGTACTAAACGACTATTTGAGGACAATATTGAGTGGAAAAGGAAGAGCAAAAGCGTCCAATTGCTTCGGAGTGAAAGAAACGCAAAAATAAAGCCATTTACGTGAAGAAGAGTAAAAAAAAAGTTGTGTGGACAGTTATTGAGGGAGTTGGGCTGGGGCTGAGGATGAGGCTATAGTAAAGGGAGGACAAACAGTAGCAGCTGAGGTAAGGGATGACCTCGAACTGGCAGTATGGGATAATATTGAATGAGTCATTGAAGTTATAGTTCCTATGAATTAAGGGAAGATAGTGAGGAGGTCAATGCATTAGGAGATGATTGTGAGAGCGGCGTCCATTGTGAGGAGCTCTTGAAAAGTAGGCAAGATGTTAGAATTTAATAAGATGATTCGAGTAGTGAGAGTGGAAGTAAGAGCACGAGTAGGAGCGATGAGGATAGTGAGACTGAGGGAGAGGGATATGATAGTGAGAGTGATGGAGAGTGGATCAGAGTGAGAGTGAGAGTGAAAGTGAGAGTGATAGTGAGAGGGAGGAGGAGAAAACTGTAGCTCCTCGAACTATGCAGGGGAAGAAGAAAGTAGTGGCGAAGGGGAAACAGAAGGTGAAGTCGAAGGGTAGGGGTATATCATAGCCTTCCGGTTCTGCGTCTACTAGATTCCCCGGAGGCCCAAGAATATGGACATTTTGAAGGGTTTTGAAACTCATGTTGCGAGATACGTTTGGGACGAACAGGTACATTGTCAATTTTTATCATTCAAAAATAAGTTATAATGAATTGATTTTATAGTTATCTTTATTACCATTTATCGATTTCCTAACAAATATTTGTTTATTGTGTAGGATCGAAAACCTCTGAAATGTATACAGCATGTCCCCAAAATATTTGTATGACATTGGAAGACAGAATGCAATAGGTTCAGGACAAGGGTGAATGATACCCCTTTGTGCCTATTGAAGCAAGTCTTCTACACCCGCATAAACCGTGTCTTGGTTTCGACATTCGTTGAGTGTTGGCATCCCGAGACTAATACTTTCCACCTATCGTTCGGGGAAATGACCATTATGCTCGATGATGTCAGATAGATCACTGGTCTGCCTGTTGATGGAAAGTTTGTGAAGGCTTCTGAAATTCGAAAGGAGGATGCCATTGTCCTACTGCACTGGTTATTGGAAGTTAGTCGAGAAGAAGCATTGGACGAATTGAAGATCAATAAATGCAATTATGTGAGGATGGAGTGGTTGAGGAGACTAAGGCGAAAGAGAGTGATTCGATGGCAGACATTAACATGCATGTGAGGGCCTATCTACTTTACCTCCTTGAGTGTTCCCTCTTCTCCAACAAGATGAGATCGAAGGTGCCAGTGACATATTTATACCTCTTGCCGGATGTTGGAGTGTAGCCAACTATGCCTGGGGCACTGCTAGGTTAGCATATTTATATAGGCAGTTGGGGGTTGCTACAAGGGTAGAGGTTAAGTAGATAACTGGCTACCTCACTCTGTTGGAGGTACATTCATGATTAAATAACTTCAAATTTTTAATTACTATATCGATGATTATTATATACTAATGTCATTTATGTTTTTTTATATACATGCTTAGATATACGAGCACTTTACTGTGGATTGGCCTACACCTGACCTAAAATACGTCACTGGCAACCCTCGTGTAATGAAGTGGAAGCCTCGGTCCTCTGTGAGCACTGTGGAAGCCCCCAATAGACTGAAATTCCTAAAGCAGCTAATAGACAATATGATAAAAGAAAATGTAAGTTTAAATAAAAAATTGTTGTATGTTTGTATATCTTTGCTATAGTTCACTTAATTTACATGTGATAATTTATGTGTATATAGGTCATTTAGGATCCTTACCGTGGTTCGAGAGAGCATCACCCTTTCCAGGACATCGCGTGGTACTATAGATGTATCACTTTCTATGATGTGGTTGAGCCATACCATCCTGCCAGCGTTCTGAGGCAGTTTGGGTACGTGTAAACCAGTCCATGGAATTACCCGCCCATCCCTCTAACTAAAACAAATAGAGGAACCAAAGCAAACCAGTATTCTGTAGAGTACACATTCGTGGAGTACCTTTAGACTGGCTGAAGGCACCACTGTCTTTCAGTGGATAGCCATAGAGAGATGTGCGATACAGAGAGCCCGTGGATGCGTTCGGATGGGTATAAGGAGTGGTATTCAAAGAGAAGTCATGTAAGGATCCATCCCACTGACTCTACCTCTACCTCCGAACATCCTATTTAGCGATCGGTTAAGGAAGCCTACATAGATTTGGGGAGTACTTTAATAATCTCTTTATTTGTAATTAATTTGAACTGAGTTATAACTTAACTTTCTCACTAATTATGTTTTACAGAATAACCACAGAAAGAAAGCCTTGACTCTTTTACAAGAGTTTTTACAGCTGGGCGAAAGACAAACACTGAAGAATATTCTAAAGCGGGAGAGGCTTATTGCATCCATCCTCAGTGATAGCACAATCGCAGAAATAACATAGTCATCTGCGACAGAAGTCCGGAAAGAGGAAATAGAAACAGGTTTGCCAGATAGAGGAAGAGGGACAAGTAGAAGGGTGAGCGACATCTGTGGGCAAGGACGAGCATCGATCGCATCTGAGGGGCGAGGGCGAACACGAGCTACACGTGCCGAGAATAAGTTAAGTCAGGGTTAACTGTTTGACAAATTGAATATGGAAATATTTTGGGGATGATATTTGACAATATTATGTAATTGACTTGTTTTTGTAAATTTGACAATATTTATGTAATTGACTTGAGTAGGCTAACTGTTAATGAATATGATTGAGTTTTTGAACTTTAAATGTAAAATTTCATTGTTTGATTGTATTTTGTACTTAATTTGATAAAATTCAAATGTGAATTTTCAGTTGTGTATTAATGAATGAGGGTGAAAATCATAACGCACTCAAACCAAGCCAAAGCCTATATTTAAAAATCCAAATCCGAATATAAAGTTACACATTCGAAAAACCAATTGTCGAATACATTACACAGTATTCCACTTCCCATATTCAAATGTAGCATCGGCTTCATACTCGGCGCTAACAAACCGAATGTTAAACTTTCATATTTGGCATTAGGAAGCTGAACCTTAAAACTTAGAATTTTTAATACAACCTATATTCGAAAACCACTTGCCGAATAAAATAAACAATATTCCACTTCCCATAATCAAATGTTGCCCCGGCCTTATATTCGGCTCAATAGACCAAATGTTAAACTTTCATATTCGGTATTAGGAAGCCGAACTTTAAAACTTAGAATTTTTAATACAATCTATATTCGAAAACCACTAGCCGATTCCCATAATCGAATGTAGCCCCAGCCATTCGGCTCTAACAGACCGAATGTTAAACTTTTATATTCGGCATTAGGAAGCCAAACATTAAAACTTAGAATTTTTAATACAGTCTATATTTGATTATTTACTTTCGAATGTGTAATACTAAATTTGGTAATGTATATTCAAAGATTGTATTGAATATTCAGTTATATAGTTTCGAATGGGTGACACCATTTTCAGTGATTGGTAATCGAATATGGATTTTAAAAATCATCTTTCAATTTTATTCATTCTATAAACCAAGAGATTTAAAACTAAAGCAACTTAATTCCAATTTTCGGTGACAATAATAATGATAAAATTGGACCATAATAATATACTTACAAATATTACACAAAATTCACATAATTACAAAATGATTCCATAATTAATGAAGTTTCACCACTTTACATGTGTCCATTTGACAAAAAAATAACCTTTCCAAAGGACAAAAATTATTGAGTTACATTATATGGCTAATCAACATTTAAATCAATAAACTCCTCTCTGACGGCTAAGTTTGGTGGTAGGTCAAGCTCAAAAAACTGCGCAATATGTGATGAATGACTATCGGCCCATCCTTTTGCATTGTCGAGCGCACATCTCTTCTAAGCAACTGAAATAGGGGGAATTGGAGTGTTCGAGTTCATTACTACTTGAACAAAGTCGTTTCCATTAATCAAAGCCAATGTGACAAATTTTATATTTGTAACCGGGTATCAGGTCCGATCTCAAAGGCAAAAATGTCACACACCGTTCGTTCGAAATAAGGATACATACCACATTGTATCTAGAAGCTATGAGGCATCTTATGTCAGGAAAGCTCATCCATTTATCTCTTGGAGCATTATCCTCACTATCCCAAATCAAAAGATTTCTCACAGAATCAAAATCTTCTACACTCCTAGAGAAAATCTCCTCGTAAAGAGTCTTATTACTTTTTAGCTCAGGTAGCAATTCTTCATGTACAATGGCCGAATCGTCTCCAAACAAACTCATTTGTCCCGCAACAGCTCAAAATCCACAGTTCCCATCGGCCTTGACACCTACCATGATAGCAATGTGAGCAAAAATTACTTTAGGAATAAGTTTACCATATTTCTTCGTATCGTCACTCTCTCGACATGTTGGAGACATGCCCTAAAACCAATCCTAAGAGCATATCAATTTCATATTATAATTATAAGAAGGTTACACTTGTCTTGTATTTAATTACATGATAAGGTCCATGAATAAATGATAGAAAAATATATACCTTAAGATGTTGAGATATGGAGACTTATATTTCTCACACACATTTATTCTAAAGAGTTCCTACTCATAAGTTTATCAAATTAGACATTTATAAACCACTAAGAGTAGCATAGATTTAAACTAGTTCCAATTGGAGGATGGGTAGTCTTTACTATCTGTGTAGTGACACTATAGTTAATCTGTGGGTGCATGTTAGAGAACATGTACACTGAACATGATCTGACAATAACATTTTTATGGAGTTTAAAGTCAAAGGAATATTCTTATGTTACGTCCATCGATTGGTAATCTCTAGACCTGAGACACCAGAGTTATCTTATACATGGGTTATTAGAGTTTGATAGTACTTCGTACATCTTTAGCCATCAGGATGTATTCGGTACTCATTTGCTCTAGTGAGTTATGTATGAAGATAGATGAGTGTGCAATAAGGAATCATCACTCTCACTTTGATGAGAGAGAATGTCAGGGTTTGTTTACAAAGATAATTCTCATTTTGAATCACTGGCTAGAGTGATAGGTGAACTGTGAAAAAGTTTCATCGGGTTCATCTTATTGAGATTATATTTTGTGGAACATTTATCAAGTTGTTAAAATAAGGTTTGACTTATAACCATACCTGATTATCTTAACAGTGACATTAGGGGATGAGGGATTAAGTAACATAAAGGGTTCATTTAGTTTTACTATTCACCCACACCTAGCGTATGTCATGATATGTTGCTAGATGTCACTCATGACTAGTGAAGGCCTAATGATAATTGTTATCATTGAGGGCAAAATTAGAATTATTCCAATTTAACCTTAAAATAGAAAGTTTCTATATTTAGGAGATTTGAGACGTCCCGGTCCATTACTAGGTTGGGGTGAACCCAAAGGGTTATACACATAAAGGACATAAGAGAGCTTTTTAATTTAAGAGATGGGTAAGTTTCTAATTTAGTAACTTGTAGAGTGTCTTTAATTAATAGTTAATTAAGGAGGACCAAGTTGCAAAATTAGGAACCCTAGTATTTGTCTATAAATACATGGGGATGGATGCATGCTAGCACCAAGTCCACTCAAACCCTAAATAGAAGAGAGGCTATCACCCCACCCTTATTGAGGCTGTGACCTAGGGTGTTCCCTAGCCTAGCCGTGATCTCCTCTCTCCCTCTCAAGCTTGCTTTGTTCAAGAGTTGATAAATTGCAAGGATTTTGAAGAGTTTTGTTCTTGTGGATACCTTGGAGGCTTCATACTTTTGAAGCTTGGAATCATTCTTGAAGTTTCATCAAAAGGCAATCAAGTAAGTAATTTAAATTTTTTAAATTGTTTTTCTTACTTTATTCATGATCATATGCTTGTGTTCGTTTTAAGGGATGATTGCGATGATGGATTCATTTTTATTAAAATTTTTATTATATGTTTCTTCCACTGCGAATCCATGGCCACATTCTTTCAGTAGTATCAGAGCCAACTCAAGCATGATCATGAATTCTTTGATGGCTTGCAATGGATGTAATTAATTATAATAAATAATCTAGGGTTCTTGAACCCATAGAGAATTCGGCCCTAGGGTTTATGTAATAAATCATTTTTGTTTTGAGTAAATGGCAACTTGGGTTTGCTAGAAACCCTAGTATAGAATTCGACCTCATGAGGATTGTCCCCATATGTGCTTTGTAATTAGGGTTTTGATAGAAACCCTAAATGGAATTCGGCCCACTCTCTCTCTTCTCTTCAAGATTCGGCCATTAAGGACTCATGGCCATATGGGATTTCACTCATCTTGATTTCAGCAATTAGGATTTTGAACCCTAAACATATATGCCAGCATGATTGATTAATTTTAAATTGTTTAAAGATTGATTCTTGATACTTGCATTGCTTAGTTTTAAAGTAATTTAAAATTGCATGTAAATGGAGTTTTGTTAAATTGTTAACAATGGATATTAGGGCTTTTTGAAACCCTAATAATATTTAATGGTGTCTGATTTTTGGTTTAAGAAACCCTAAATAAATTCTTGGTTATTTCTTGATTTGGATTTAGAGACCCTAATTCAATTCTTGGAATCTAATTTCCTATTTTGACTTGTTTAATATTAGGAAAAGTTTCCTATTTCAATTTGATTCTTTTATATTAAATTACGATATAGTGGCAACCCTAATTAGGGTTTATGGAATCCCTAATATGATTTGGATAAGGTTGGGTTTGTGAAACCCTAACCCTAACCAAAACCTAGTTCACTCATTCTCTCTCACTCTAGGTCACGGCCACTAGGGTTTTGGAAACCCTAATGGACTTTTTTTGTTTCATACCTAATACTCTTCACTTCTTATATAAATTGTTTATATTGATTTCAAAATAAATTTTGATGTTTTTGAAAATCAAAAGTGAAGAATAAAGAGGTTACATGAAACTAGAAATTTTAAAAACCCTTTTTGGTGTTCTTAAGAGTTTGAGCAATACATATGATGTATTGATGTTTTAATTTGATTAAAATGATATAGGGTTGTTGCTTAATGATATATTAACATGTTAGAAGTGTTTTGGCATGAATTTATATCATTTCGATTAATTTTAAAATTGTTTTAAAGTTAAAACAGTGTGTTGCATGTCCACTATGGACATCAACACTGTGGCTTTTGTAAAATCCATGAAAAATATTTTCATTGACTTAAAAAGCTTGCCACCTATCAACTTCATTAATTTAAGGTCTTAATTAGGTTTAGGAAGTGTTCCCGTAGCTTAATTTGACCTAGGATAGCTGTACTAAGGTTTTTATGATTAAGACTCAAATCTGTCCAGTTTTGACTCTTTGCCACAAAACACCTTAAAGTGATAAGAAATGTTGGAATCATGTGATGAGACCTATACCATTGGAAAGAGGACTGAAAAATATAGTGAATTGAAGTATTCCCATGACTTAATTTGACTTAGGTAGGGCCACACAAAGCTATTTGTGAAGAAATTTCAGTTTTGTCCGGGATTGGAGTTCGTGTCACAAAATGCTTTGAAGTGATACCAAATGTTGGAATCACAAAATAGGACCTATTCCATTTGAAAGAGGACTTTAAAACCTAGTGAAATAGGGTATTCTCACTTTTTAAAAGTTTGTTTTAATATGGTAAAGTTAAGTCCCAAAACAGTAGCTGAATTCTATAGTTTTTTGTTGAAAAACTGAAATTGTTTCTTTCTTAGAATTTTTGTTTGAGTTATTATTTAATTCCACCTTTGTAGTTTAATGTTGATTAATCTATTAAGCATATTAAAGTGTTAATTGCATGGTAGGAATTATGATAATGATGTTAGAGGTATGCCCTAAAACCAATCCTAAAGTGCATATCTATTTCATATTAGGATAAGAAGGTACTACTTATCATCTGTATATTATACGATAATGTCCATGAATAAATGATAAGAGAAATATGTATCTCAAGTTTGTTGAGATGTGAAGACTCATATTTCCCATACACATTTATTCTAAAAGTGTTCCTGCTCATAGGTTTATTAAAGAGGACATTTATTAAACCGACAAGAGTAGCACAGATTTAAACTAACTCCAATGGGAGGATAGGTAGTCTTTCCTATCAGTGTAGTGACACTTAGGTTAATCTGTGGGTGCATATTAGAGAATATGTACACTAAACAAGATCTACTAGAATATTCCTATGGATATTAAGTTAAAGGAATATTCTTATATTGCGTCCATTTGGTAATCCTAAGACCTGAGACACCATGGATGTCTTATGCCTGAGTTGTTAGGGTTTGATAGTGTTTTATACAGCCTTGATCTTAAGGTTGTAGTCGACACTCATTGGCTCTAATAGGTATTGCATGAAGGCATATGAGTGGTCAATAAGGAATCATCACTCTCAGTATTATGAGAGAGAATGTCAGGGTCAGTTCTCAAATATAACTCTCAATGTGAATTTCTGGCCAGAGTGATAGATGAAATATGAAAGGGTTTCATAGGGTTCATCTTATTGAGATTATAATTTGAAGAACATATGACAAGAAAGTTAAGATAGGGTTTTGACTTATATCCATACCCTAAATATCTTAACTGTGACATTAGGGGATGAAGGATTAAGTAACAAGAAGGGTTCACATAGTTCTGCTATTCACCCAAACCTAGGGCATGTCATGACACATTGCTAGACGCCACTCATGACCAGTGAAAGCCTATTGATAAGTGTTATCAATGAGAGCATAATTGGAATAGTTTCAATTAAACCTTTAAATATAAAGTTTCTATTTTAGGAGACATGGAGATGTCCTTAGTCACTGCTAGGTTGGGGTGAACCCAATGGGTCACACACAAACAAAGAACATAAGAGAGTCTCTTGAATTAAAGAGAGAAGGGAATTTCCTAAAACTAATTCCAATAATAACCTTATATATTATTTGTAAATATATATAAGGAGTTAAGTTATATATTAATTAGTAATATATAAAAGGAATTAAGTTACTTTTGGAAATAAGTATTAAATAGAAACCCTAAGGGTTTTCTATAAATACTAGAGCTTGTGACATGCTAGCACTAAGCCTCCATCCTCACTTTAGAGAAAAAGTTTATCTCCCTCTCTCAAGCTTGATTCTTCCATTGTTGAGAAGCTTCAAGGATTCAAGCGGTTTTGTGTTCGTGTGGACTTCGTTGGAGACTTCATCCGTTTGAAGTTCGAGATCAACAATCGCAAATCGAAAGGCTAATCAAGTAAGTATTATTTATGTTTAATAAATATATATGCTTGTTTTGTAAATCACATATCCCTATGCTTGTACGATCAATGGTTTGGATGTTTGATGATGGAATCAACTTTGTAAAAAAATTTTATTTTGTCTTCCACTGCGATTCGATGTATTTCGAACGATTCCTTTCAAATGATTTCTCAAATTAAATTATATATATATAACGATAATGGTTTCAATTAGGTGTTTTAGTTGTTTTTAAAAGAAACTTGAATTGTCATATGAGATAAGATAGGATCTTTTTAATGAGATTAAAAGGACTTTATTATTGTTAAGAGATAATAATAATAAAACAACTTTAATTAATTATAAACCATTGCCATCATTGCCTTTTATTCTTGTTGCCTTTATTTATGCGATGTGATTGTATAATTGTGAATTAATGATTATGGACTTAAGACCAATTAAATGAGATGTGATTGGCCGCATGTGATGTGTATGGTTTATTAAAGGGTTATATTTAAAGTAGTTTAAATTTGAGGTGACGTAATTTTATTGGGGCTTGCATGCCTCTTTCCCTCTCTATCCTTATGTATTCATTGCCCTTTCTCCTTAATCCCTTTCTCTTATTTAAATTGTAATGTACAATTCAAGAAGGTGATTGGTGGGCCAAACATACATGGTGGATTTTTTGGTTTGAGAGGAAAGCAAGGACTTGAGAAAGACTTGGAGAGGACTATAAGAGCTTGAGTAGACCTTTTAGTCTTTATGTAATAGTTACATAAGTTTTTAATTACGATCACCCAACCCTCCCTATTGACCCAGGGTTCATCTTTTTGGCTCAAAGTTTGAACCCACCTTAAAAGTCCATAATCATTCCTTGGGCCATTTATATAAGTGATGTATGCTTGTTGGGCCTAGATCTTATTTATTATATATCCAAGATGATTCCACCATAACCTCTAGGAGGACAATGGGAGGATAATTGAGGACAAATAATAAATTATCTAAATATTATATGTATGTAATATATACATATTGTTAATACATGTGCTGTATGTATATGAAATGAGACCATTTGTGAAACCCCCTTTTATTTCAAAATTAAGTTGTAAGGAAGAGGCCTTAATAGGCCTTATCCTAGCCTCCCACCATTATAAGGTGAGGGGATTCTTGTGATGTATGTGTTTGGCTATAGATATGCGGGAACATGTCCATCCTGAGGGTTCATCTTATCTTATCGCATATAGGATACCATGAGGTGAGAAGTTGATGCACATCCCAAGAACCTATTATGTGAGGCATGCATCAGAACGTTGACCATACTTGTGTGAATGGTGGGTATGACTTAACTAAAATGCACTTACCAAGAACCTATTATGTGAGGTTATTGCATTTTAGAGGCTAAAAGAAGATTGGAACTTTCTTAGAGAAGCATTAGGATAAGAGTTATCCACTCATTAGGGATTAGTATCCAAGAACCTATTATGTGAAGACCACTAGTTCTTAATGGGACCCTAATCCCTGCAAGGAAATTCAATGTTGAAATTTCCAAGTCTCATTAAAGGGTGTATGAGATTTGAAAAGAATAGTGGGAGGTACTATAAAACTTAAAGACCAAAAAGTTGTTATGGTTTAATAATATGAAATTTAAATTTATTATTTTCTGTTGTAGATGGCTCCACTCAACCCACTCTCTAGAATTATTGATGACAATCGTTTGACTGGTCCAAACTTCCAAGACTGGTTTAGAAACCTGAAAATAGTCTTAATTGCAGATAAAATAGACTATGTGATTAATACCTCACACCCCAATGCTTTGCCTGAGGGGGTATCTGAGGAGGAGAGAGACACTTATAGTAAGTGGCTTGAGGATGATGTGCAAGCGAGATGCTATATCATAGCATCGATGACCAATGAACTGCAAAGACAACATGAGGTCATTGATAGTGCATATTCGATCCTTGTACATCTGAATGAACTGTATGGTACACAAAGCAGAATTGTAACGTACAATGATGTTGGTGAACTCTTCTCCAATAAGATGGTGGATTGGACATGTGTGAATGAGCACTGCCTCAAGATGATCCAGAGCATTCATTCCTTGCATGATCTAGGCATTGAGATCACTGCTGAAATGGGCATTGACATCTTGCTTCATTCCCTTTATGCAAGCTATAAGCAATTCATTATGAACTTTCACATGTCTGGTGTGAATGCGAATCTTTCCCTCATTGATTTGATGAACATGCTTGTAACTGCTGAGGAGACCTTGAAAAAGGAATCCAAAAGGAATGTTTTAGCTATCGATGGAGCTTTTACTTCTAAGACTAAGCCTTAGGGCAAGGGAAAGAAGAAAAAGTCTCATGATAAGCTAAAAGGAGGCATAAAGAATAAGAAGTCTAAAGGAAAGTGTTTCCACTGCGGCAAGACAGGTCATTGGAAAAGGAATTACAACGAGCACCTGGCTACATTGAAGAATGGTTCTTTAGATGGTACGTCTTATGTTTTATTCATTTATTAATTATGAATTAGTATTATTCTGCTTAGGGTATGAGATACCTAATTATGTTTTCTGGTACAACGTGATTGTATGCAGAAGACAAAAGGAAGCAGAAGATCGAGTAGAGGTCGAGCTTTCTTTATTTGGAAATGAATCAAAAGTTGCTGCATTTGACATAGAAGCTTGATACTTGATTAGTTTTTTTAGAGATTATAGAAACTTTATTTTATTGCCAGTTGTTTCAAAACTTCTTGTTGAGATTTTAATTTGGTTTTAAGTACTTTGTTTATTTGAAACAGTTTATCTATCATATTTGATATTTTGGATTTATTCTAGCAATTGATTTAAGGTTCTTAACTTTTTATGAATGGTTTGAATAAATGAAAATGATATACAAAGGATTCAACTTTAGGGATCACATTAATAAATGAATTTTGATTCATTAATTAATATGAACCAATTACCTATTGTTTCAATGAGATGATTAAGAGGATAATACATGAGATGTATAAACCTAGTTGTTTTAGTTTGGATACTTCTTATCTAGTTATTAGATCTAGTTATTAGATAAGTTTGAATATTTGAAGTGTTCAAATGATTCAAATGAAGTAAAAACTAAGATAAAAATATTGAGAACATTTGGTTGAATCTTATATCATTAAAGGACCTTAAACAGGTTAAGGTTTTAACAAGTTAAACGATTTTGTTTTGATAGTTATTTGGAACAATGAGATAATTCCAAATAAACTTCAAAAGTTTATATTCTCAATAAGAGTTATTGAAAAACAATGTTCCCATTATGTTTGGGGACCATACCTTGATGAAACATCAAAAAGGAATTTTATGTAATTAAAAAGTTTAATACATAAAAACATCTTGAAATGTTTCAAAAAGGAAAGTGGGAGCAAACATGTCATTGATGTTATTCTTAGTTTTATTTATAAAGTACATACTTTAAATATTAGTGTAGTATTGGGAGTTTCATACTTGTTAATGGAATTCAAATCTCTAAAAAATATGATTTTGTGAGGGATTTCATGTAAGTATAATATTTGAGAAATATGGAAACTCATATGGTAAAAGTCATGTACTTAAATCAATATTATTAATGCTACAAATAGTTGTTAGCAAATATATATTGATTGTTGATTCATGATGGGGATTTTGAATAGAAACAAGTATATTCTTAAAGGACTTGTGAAGTTTTAAGAATGGAATACTTGTATGTATAAAAAAATTTTATAATGGATGCTATTTACAAATTGCCTAAAGGGATTTATGGTATGTAATGTTTTCTTTCGAGAAAACAGGTCTCATTTACTTGGGGACATCAAAGTTGGCAGCACAGTTTAGTTTAAATACTATTATTGGAAATAATAATTTGAAAATTTTGTTTGCATAAGGACTCCTTTGACATAACACTTTTTATGAGCGTTAGAAGCCTTATTTTGCGAAGACTAGTATAAGATACTATAGAAATTGGCTTTAGTGCAAGTGGGAGATTGTTGGAAATATGCCCTAAAACCAATCCTAAAGAGCATATCAATTTTATATTATAATGATAATGATAATGATAAGAAGGTTACAATTGTCCTGTATTTAATTACATGATAAGGTCCATAAATAAATGATAGAGAAATATAAACCTCAAGATGTTGAGATAGGGAGACTTATATTTCTCACACACATTTATTCTAAAGAGTTCCTACTCATAGGTTTATCAAATTGGATATTTATAAACCACTAAGAGTAGCACAAATTTAAACTAATTCCAATTGGAGGATAGGTAGTCTTTACTATCTCTGTAGTGGCACTATAGTTAATCTGTGGGTGCATGTTAGAGAACATGTACACTGAACATGATCTGACAATAACATTCTTATGGAGTTTAAAGTCAAAGAAATATTCTTATGTTACGTCCATCGATTGGTAATCCTTAGACCTGAGACACCAGAGTTATCTTATACATGAGTTATTAGAGTTTGATAGCACTTCGTACATCTTTAGCTATCAGGATGTTCGGTACTCATTGACTCTAGTAAGTTATGTATGAATATAGATGAGTCTGCAATAAGGAATCATCACTCTCACTTTAATGAGAGAGAATGTCAGGGTTTGTTCACAAAGATAATTCTCATTTTGAATCCTCTGGCCAGAGTGATAGGTGAACTATGAAAGAGTTTCATCGGGTTCATCTTATTGAGATTATATTTTGTGGAACATATATCAAGTTGTTAAGATAAGGTTTGACTTATAACCATACCTGATTATCTTAACAGTGACATTAGGGGATGAAGGATTAAGTAACATGAAGGGTTCATTTAGTTATACTATTCACCCACACCTAGGGTATGTCATAATATGTTGCTAGATGTCACTTATGACTAGTGAAGGCCTAATGATAAGTGTTATTATTGAGGGCAAAACTGGAATTATTTCAATTGAACCTCAAAATAGAAAGTTTCTATTTTTAGGAGACATGAGATATCCAGGTCCACTACTAGGTTGGGGGGAACCCAAAGGGTCACATACATAAAGGACACAGGAGAGCTTTTTAATTTAAGAGAGGGGTAAGTTTTTAATTTAGTAACTTGTGGGGTCTCTTTAATTAATAGTTAATTAAGGAGGACCAAGTTTCAAAATTAGAAACCCTAGTATTTGTCTAAAAATACAAGGGGATGGGTGCATGCTAGCACCAAGTCCACTCAAACCCTAAATAGAAGAGAGGCTATTACCCCACCCTCATTGAGGCCGTGACCTAAGGTGTTCCCTAGCCTAACCGTGATCTCCTCTCTCCCTCTCAAGCTTTTTTTGTTCAAGAGTTGATCAATTACAAGGACTTTGAAGAGTTTTGTGTTCGTGTGGATACCTTGGAAGCTTCATACTTTTGAAGCTTGGAATCGTTCTTGAAGTTTCATCAAAAGGCAATCAAGTCGTTCTTACTTTATTCATGATCCTATGCTTGTGTTCGTTTCAAAGGATGATTATGATGATGGATTCATCTTTATTAAAAATTTTATTATATGTTTTTTCCACTGCGAATCCATGGCCAAAATCTTTCACGACAAACAATGGACGTTAGCTTCCTCACAATTGGTAATTTCTTCCTCTTGTTGGACAATGCGGCATCCATAAGCTTTTGTTTAGCTTCAATCGTTTCGTACTCAAACCCTGATGGATCCCATTTGGTTGATATGTTTTCACGGACCCTCTTCTAACTACTACCCTTCGGCCTACCTCTATTGGATTTCTTCACTTGGGGCTCACGTAGAATAGTAGCGGACGGATTCCCAATTTCTTTAAGCTTTAGGTACAATTCTTGTTGGCCTTGGGGAGTCAACTCATTAAACTTCTATATGTAGAGATCAATCAGTGGCTGATAATCGATCAAGTTATTTGGGATATTCTCAACCATTGGAGTATAGGAAAGAGACCTCCAATATAGATGAACCGAATAAATGGGAACAGGCCTTCCCTTAATCTTCCACGTTGCCAACTGGTGGGCACAAGGAAGACCGTGTGTGCGAGTGAGTACACAACGGCAAACCTTTTCATTGACTCCTACAACATAGAACGCTCAATTTCATCGACAATCAACTCCAACGCCCTATGAGATATAAGGCCAACAAGCAATTTGCACTGTGGATCCCCTCGACCTTATGATGAACCTTAAACATGCTCACATCAAAAAATGCCTTGATTTGATAATGTTGTATAAGCATCTTGCCATGTACAAGGTTAAAAACTTCTAGAATATTATATATCAATGTCCCCAAGTGTCTCTTCAACTTCGCATGGGCGCTCTCCACTCTATTGGTTGTCATACAACTGAAGTGCATGTTGTGATCGGTTCACGCTGCAACAAAAGTCTCTTTGAACTGGTTCAACCAAGATGACTTCAAGTACTCCGACGCCTTTGGAAATTCAGAAAACATCTCCTCCAATCTTTCTAACTGATAAACATACATCTCTTCATCATCTGAATTCACTACATCCCACCATGAACCAATAAAGGATGACTAACCTGTTAGAGGTATACCCTAAAACCAATCCTAAAGAGCATATCAATTTCATATTATATTAATTTGAAGGTATAACATGTCGTGTATATTTAAATATATATATGATAAGGTCCATGAATAAATGATAAGAGAAATATGTATCTCAAGTTATTGAGATATGGAGACTCATATTTCTCATACACATTTATTCTAAATAAGTTCCTGCTCATAGGTTTATCAAAGTGGTCATTTAATAAACCGTCAAGAGTAGCACAGATTTAAACTAGCTCCAATGGGAGGATATGTAGTTTTTCCTATCGGTGTAGTGACACTATAGTTAATCTGTGGGTGCATATTAGAGAATATGTACACTGAATATGATCTACAAGAATATTCTTATGAAGTTTAAGTCAAAAGAATATTCTTATGTTACGTCCATTAATTTGGTAATCCTAAGACCCGAGACACCATAGTTGTCTTATGCTTGAGTTGTTAGGGTTTGATAGTGTCTTATACAGCCTTAACTTTAAGGATGTAATCGATACTCATTGGCTCTAATAAGTTATGCATGAAGATAGATGAGTAGTCAATAATGAATCATCACTCTTATTAATATGAGAGAGAATGTCAGGGTTCGTTCACAAAGATAATTCTCAGTTTGAATTCCATGGCCATGGTGATAGATGAACTATGAAAGAGTTTCATCAGGTTCATCTTATTGAGAATCATATTTTGTAAAACATATAACAAGTTGTTAAGATAGGGTTTGACTTAATAACCATGCCCAATTATCTTAACAGTGACATTAAGGGATGAAGGATTAAGTAACATGAAGGGTTCACATAGTTCTACTATTCACCCACATCTAGGGCACGTCATGACACATTGCTAGACGTCACTCATGACTAGTGAAAGCCTAATGATAAGTGTGATCATTGAGGGCAAAATTGGAATTGTTTCAATTGAACCATAAATAGAAAGTTTATATTTCGGGAACATAAGATATCCCGGTCCACTACTAGATTGGGGTGAACCCAATAGGTTACACACAATAGGACTCAAGAGAGCTCTTTAATTTATGACAGGGATAAGTTTCTAATATAAAGTAAATTATAAGGACTCTTTAATTAATAGTTAATTAGGGAGGACCAAGTTGCAAAATATTAGAAACCCTAGTATTTGTTATAAATACAAGGGGATGAGTGCATGCTAGCACTAAGCCCACTTAACCCT
The DNA here is from genome assembly GCA_017140935.1 of Hamamelis virginiana. Lineage (NCBI taxonomy): Eukaryota > Viridiplantae > Streptophyta > Magnoliopsida > Saxifragales > Hamamelidaceae > Hamamelis > Hamamelis virginiana. Next base: position 6,605 of record JAESVK010055049.1, on the reverse strand, counting down.
AAAATAGAAGAGGAGGCTACTCATCACATTACATTTATGGAGGCCGTGACCTAGGGATTCCCTTAGGGCCGTGTGTTGTTTCCTCTCCCTCTCCCTTTTGCTTTGTTTCAAGTGTTGAACAAGTGCAAGAAATATTGAAGAGTCTTGGGTTCATGTGGATATCGTTGGAGGCTTCATACTTTTGGAACTCGAATGCGATCGAGGTTTACATCAAAGGCAATCATCAAGTAAGTGTATTTAAAGTTGTTTAAATATTGTTCTTGTATTGTATTCATGATCCAATGTTTTTGTTTGAATCTTGGCATGGTTGTGATTTGAGAAATCTAATTTTATAAAAAAGTTTTATACGATATTTTCCTTCCGCTGCAATTCTTTGATCACAATCTTTCAGTGGTATCAGAGCCAACTCAAACATGATCATGGATATTTGATGGCTTGATGATGGATATAATTAATTAAAAGTGATTTAAAGAAGGGTTCTTGAACCCCATATGAATTCGGCCCTAGGATTTTTTATGAATCCATGTTTTGTTTTTGAAACCCAAAAATGGTTTGTAAATCTATTTTGATCATTCTTCTTTATTGATCATGAGATGATTAATAAATATTTAAGATTGAATTTTAGTGTATTTGATACATTAAAAATCAGTTTTGTAGGGTGTTTCTAAACCATGGCCATGAATCAAAATGAAGAACAAACCCAGAAATCCCGTTCTTCTGGATCATGAGATGATTAATAAATATTTAAAATTGAATTTTAGTGTATTTGATACATTAAAAATCAGTTTTATAGGGTGTTTCTAAGCCATGGCCATGAATCAAAATGAAGAACAAACCCAGAAATCCCGTTTTTCTGGAGCATGCCAACTTGTTTGGCTTGTATCTTGATCAATATTGATCCAAATCGCATGAGGTCGGTCTTGTTTCGATCGTGACTCGATATAGAATGTTTCAATATCAATTTTGGATTTTTTACAAGCCATTAAGGCAAAATAGCCGCTGTTCAGTAACACTATTTTTCTGCAGAAAATTTTATAAAGTATTCTTGTTTTGCTTGGTTTGTTCAAACCACTCAATGGCTTCCCTTCAAACTTCATAGAAGTGTTCTATGGAAGTATTCTAAGGGTTCTATGATTTTGTTTTGGCTTTGGAAGCCATAGAATACTTGGTTTAAAATTATTAAGCTTTCTTGGAAACTATGAAACCCATAATTTTAGTTTTATTGTTCTAGTTGTTCATGTTATCTGTTAAACCTTCAAACCATCCTTAGAAGAGACGAAAATCATGTGGGAATGGTTCCCACACATGGCCGTGGTCTACCATGGCAATGGTGAAGCTTTTGAAGTTCATCAATGGAGTTTTGAAACCCTAGTTATGGTTTTAGCTTATGTGTTAATGGAGCTTTTGTAAATTTGATTAACAATGAATATTTGGGGCTTTTGAAACCCTAATAGAAATTGACAAGGTGGCTGGTTTTTGGTTTGAGAAACCCTAAATCACATTAGGGAAGTTTCTTGATTTGATTTAGAAACCCTAAATTTTAAATCTTGAAAAACCTCAATTTCCTATTTTGAAATTGTTCAAGATTAGGAAAATTTTCTTACATTAATTTGATTCTTTCCTTTATGAATTATTTGAATTTTGGGAAAAGAGGCAACCCTAATTAGGGTTTATGGAAACCCTAAATTGTTGGATTAGAGTAAGGTTTGTGAAACCCTAACCCTAACCCTAGCTCATTCTCTCTCTCACTACTAGCTCACGGCCTAGGGTTTTAGAAACCTTAATGGCCTTTGCTTTTTCATCTTTTTCATGCCTTATATTCTTCACATGATTTATAAATCATTTATGTTGTTTTCGAAATTATTCTTGATTTTTTTAAAAATCAAAAGTGAAGAACAAGTAGGTTGCAAGAAACTAGTTCTTGAAAAACCCTTTTTGGTGTTCTTGAGAGTTTGAGAAATACATATGATGTATTGACATTTTAATTTGATTAAAATGATATGGGGCTGCTTCTAAATGATATATTGACATGTTAGAATAGTTTTGGCATGATTATATATCATTGGGATAATTTTAAAATTGTTTTAAAGTTAAACAAGGTTGCTGTATTTTCTGGGCAGCAACTATGTATGTTTTGTAAATTCTATGAAAAATGTTTTTTATTGATTTACAAAGCATTCCACCTATTTACTTCATTAATATAAGGTCTTAGTTAAGTTTAGGAAGTGTTCCCATGACTTAATATGATCTAGGTTAGCCACAATAAGTTTTTTGTGATTAAGACTCTAATCTGCCAGATTTAACTCTTTGTCACAAAATGCCTTAAAGTGATACCATATGATGGAATCACAACTTAAGACCCTGACCATTGGAAAGAGGACTGAAAAATCTAGTGAATTGAAGTGTTTTCATGCCTTAATTTGTTCTAGGTTAGGCCCTATAAATCTAGTTGTGAAGAAATTCCAGAATCTGTCATGGATTGGAGTTCATGTCACAAATTGTTTTAAAGTGATACCAAACGTTGGAATCACTAAACGAGACCTATGCCATTTGAAAGAGAACTGAAAATCCTTGTGATATAGAGTATTCTCACATTTTAAAAGTTAGTCTTAATATGGGAAAGTTTAGTCCAAAAACAGTAGCTGAATTCTAAGTTTTTGTTAAAAAACAGAAATTGTTTCTTTCATAGAATTTTTGTTTTGAGATATTATTTAATTCCACCAATGTAGGTTAATGTTGATTAATCTACTAAGCATATTAAAGTGTTAAATGCATGGTAGGAATTATGAGAATGATTTCTCAAATTAAATTCTATATTTAAAACCCTAATTGTTTTAGATGTTTTACTTGTTTTTGAAAGAAACTAGTTTTGTCATATGAGATAAGATGGGATTCTTTTAATGTGATTAAAAGGACTTCATTATTGTTATGAGATAATAATAATAATATACTTTAATTAATTATATGTCATTGTCAACATTGCCTTTACTTTTGTAGCCTTTATTTTATGCAACGTGATTGTGTAATTAGAATGGATGATTATGGACTTAAGACCAATTAAATGAGATGAGATTGGCCGCATGTGATGTGTTTGGTTTAGTTAAGGGTTGTATTTAAAGTAGTTTAAATTTATGGTGATGTAATTTAATTGGGGCTTGCATGCCTCTTTCCCTCTCTTTACATATGTAATTCATTTCTCCTTAATCCCCTTCTTTTATATTAAATTGTAATGTACAATTCAAGAAAGTAAGTGGTGGACCCAAGGTGCATGGTGGAGTCATATTCGAGAGGAAAGCAAGGACTTAAGAAGGACTAGGAGAGAACTACAAGAGCTTGTGAAGATCTTTTAGTCGATATGTAATAGTTACATAGGATTTTATTACGATCAACTAACCCTCACATTAGACCTAGGGTTCATCTTTATGGCTCAAAGCTTGAACGCACCCTTAAAAGTCCATAATCCTACCAAGGCCCATTAATATATGTGATGTATGCTTGTTAGGGCCTAGACCTAATTTATTATATGTTCGAGATGATTCCACCATAGTCTCTAGAAGGACAGTGGGAGGATAATCGAGGACTAATAATAAAGTTTGGTCTAAATCTTTATATGTATGCAATATATATATATATATGCTATGCATGTGATGTATGTTTATGTTAAAATGAGACCTTATACAAAAACCCTTCATTTTCAAAATTAAGTTGTAAGGAAAAGGTATGAACCTTATCCTACACTCCTACCATTATAAGATAAGAAAATTCATTCGGTGTTTATGTTTGGCTGCAGATATGCGGGAACATATCCATCCTAAGAATTTCTCTCATCTTATTTTAAATATTGGATATTATACGATGCGATAATGGTGTATCCCAAGAACCTATTATGTGAGGGATACAACATTCAATTGACCATACTTATGCGAATGGTGGGTGTGACTTAACTAACATGTACTATCCAAGAACCTATTATGTGAGGATACTACAGTTTAAAGGCTAAAGGATGATTGGAACTTGCTTGAGAAGCATTAGGAAAAAGTTTTATCCACTTATTGAGGGTTAGTATCCAAGAACCTATTATGTGAGGACTACTAATTCTTGATAGGACCCCAATCCTCGCTAAGGAAATTCAATGCTGAAATTCCCGAATCTCATTAAAAATGGTGTATGAGATTTGAATAAAATAGTGGGAGGTACCATAAAACTTAAAGACCAGTGAGTTTTTATGGTTTGGTAATATGAAATTATATTCATTATTTTATGTTGTAGATAGCTCCTCTAAACCTGCTCTCTAGAATAATTAATTGACAATCGTTTAACTGGTCCAAAACTTCCAAGACTGATTTAAGAAACCTAATCTTAGCCGCTAATAAAATAGACTATGTGGTCAATGCCCTATGCCCCAATGCTTTGTCATGAGGAGGCATATTAGGATAAGAAAGACACTTATAGTAAGTGACTTGATAATGATGTAAGGTACATCTGAGGGAACTTTATGATTCACAAAACAGTATTGTAAGGAACAATACTGTTAGTGGATTCTTCTCCTATAAGATGATGAATGGGACATCTGTTAATGAGCTCTACCTCAAGATGATCCAGAACATTCACTCATTGCATAATCTTAAGTGTTAGGATCACTGCTACAAAAGGGCATTGACATCTTGCTTCATTCCCTTCCTGCAAGTCACAAGTAATTCATCATAATCTTCCCTCACTGATTTGATGAATATACTAGTGAGTGTTAGGAGACCTTGAAAAGGAACCCAAAGGGAATGTTTTGGCTATCAATGGAGCTTCCACTTCTAAGACCGAACCTAAAGGCAAGGGAAAGAAGAAGAAGTCTCATGATAAGCCAAAAGGAGGCATTAAAAAAGAGAAGTATAAAGGAAAGAGTTTCCAGTGCGGTAAGTCAGGTTATTGGAAGAGAAACTGCAATGAGTACCTAGTTTGAAGAATGGTTATTCTAATGGTACGTCATATGCTTTATTCATTCACTAATTAAGAATTAGTATTATTCTTACTTATGGTATTCGATACCTAATTGTCTTTTCATATACAATGCGATTGTATGTAGAAAACAAAGGGAAGCAAAAGATCAAGTAGACATCGAGCTTTCTTTGTTTGGAAATGAATCAACAGTTGATACTTTAACATAGAAGGTTGATACTTAATTAGTTTCTTTAGAGTTTATAGAAACATTATTAAATTGCCAGTTGTTTTAAGATGATTCAATAGTTGATACATTCAAGTTGTTGAGATATTGAGACTCATATTTCTCATACGCATTTATTCTAAATAAGTTCCTGCTCATAGGTTTATTAAAGTGGACATTTAATAAACCGTCAAGAGTAGCACAGATTTAAACTAGCTCCAATGGGAGGATAGGTAGTCTATCCTATCAGTGTAGTAGCACTATAGTTAATCTGTGGGTGGTGCATATTAGAGAATATGTACACTGAATATGATATACAAGAATATTCTTATAAAGTTTAAGTCAAAAGAATATTATTATGTTACGTCCATTAATTTGGTAATCCTAAGACCTAAGACACCATAGTTGTCTTATGCTTGAGTTGTTAGGGTTTGATAGTGTCTTGTACAGCCTTAACTTTAAGGATGTAATCGATACTCATTGGCTCTAACAAGTTATGCATAAAGATAGATGAGTAGTCAATAATGAATCATCACTCTCATTAATATGAGAGAGAATGTCAGGGTTCGTTCACAAAGATAATTCTC
>JAESVK010055036.1:0-15182 GCA_017140935.1 Hamamelis virginiana | reverse complement strand
TGATTGTTGTACAATCATGCAGGTTATTGTATATTAATATTGTCCATTTTGATAGATAAAGTGTACATAAGTAGGGTAACATGAGTAGTTTAAACTGAAGCCAGTGTTTTTGACCTTGCAGGATAAAATGCTAATTTGATGAGTCTAAAGAACTTAAGAAATGCAAGGAAAGTTTTGAAGCAAGTTGGAAGTCGATGGTCAAGTGAAAAAGTGCCAGAAAAGCCTTAACATAGTTAACTATCGATAACTAGTTCAATCAGCTGCAGCAAAGTCCAAATTTTGTCCCTGCCAAGAGCCATTATCGATAACTCTATTTAGAATTATCGATAATTGAGTCTATGATGCCAGCTTGTGATGTCCAGAAGAAGGCCATTATCGATAGGTGTAAACCAAGTATCGATAATGGGTTCATTGATGCAATTTCCGTTTTCCAGTTTGATGCAACTATCGATAAGCCTCATTATACTTATCGATAGAAAGAGTGCTACTGCAGGCCATTTTTGTTGCTGAGCAAGGACATTATCGATAAGTGGTTTCTTTAATTATCGATAATTGTGTGATTTCATTTCAAGTATATTTCCCAGTCCAAGGCAATTATCGATATCTTCTTCACCAATGATCGATAATCAGCTGAAGCTTATCATGTTCTAGTTTCCTGCAGAAGGCAGCTATCGATAACTACTTTATCAATTATCGATAATTCAAGTTCAAAAAGCCAAATCCGAAGAGCCATTACCGATAATTGTAGTTGTAATTATCGGTAATGGTCGCCGCCTTAGCCAAAATATCTTTAAATTTCGACTTTTTGAAGGGCAAAAATGTATTTTGTTTGCATTTGTATATAAGCAAACTTGGTTCTTGTTTGTAAAGGAGGTAATTTTCAATTCCTTAGCTTAGCATAGAACTACAAGGTTTTCTTATTCCTTCTCTTAATTTAGATAGTTTTATTTCTTGTTTAGTGATAGTTTAATAGTGTAACTTGTTATTATTTCATTTTAATCTGTAACAAGCTTTAAGTTTAATCTAATTTCAATTGTTGAAGTTACTTCAATATTCTTAGTTAACTTATGTTTGAGTTTCTATTGAATTTTCTTCCAATCAATATGAGTAGCTAATTCTATACTGGAATGATGAGGGATGTTGATTTATATCTGAGGTATTAGTTCACACAATTAACCTGACTAGACAGATTCGGATATTCATTATAAACATGAAATTTATTTATGATCCATGAGGAACTGTCAGCTTTTACCATCTGTTGACAGGAGTACTTGCCACAGGTAGTTCTTAGCAGTAAAGGCGTTCCAAGTGTATGATGATGTCATTAGATTGTTGTTTACAATGAATATCCTATTTCTTGAACAGTTGGTTAAATTTATATTGTAAAAATTTTCCATTGAGGTCACTTTTCAGTGTACTAAAATGAGTAGAAATTGTGATGAACTACTACTAAGGATATAATTGAGTTTAACTCTGAATTCCAGTCTTTTCTATAAGTCAGTAAGATTATAAACAATCCTTGTGTATTTTACACAAAATCAATTTTCAACCACCCATATATTTTCTTTCTTTTCTTTACTTTAAACAACATTTGGGAAAGGATTTTCTTGATTCTCAATGACCGCTGATCTCTGTGGACACAACCATGGGACTCCATGAATTACTATGCTTGCAAGGATAGATCCTACGCTTGGGATTGAATTGCACTTCTTACGCGCAAGCATCCATTTCCATAGTGGTAGGTAACTCCAAATTGGGACGTGCTTTAGTGGATTTGGGAGCTAGTGTGAACTTGTTGCCATACTCGGTGTATGTTGAGCTAGGGCTAGGAGAGTTAGAGCCTACTACCATTACCCTTCAGCTAGCAGACCGTAGTGTGAAGATTCCTAGAGGTATAGTGAAGGATGTGTTGGTGCAAGTGGATAAGTTTTATTTTCCTGTGGACTTTGTTGTTTTAGATACACAACCTGTGGTGAGTCAAGGGAGTCAGTTCCCAGTGATTCTTGGCAGGCCTTTCTTGGCCACTGCTAATGCCATAATTCATTGTCGGGGTGGGTTGATGACGTTGTCTTTTGGCAACATGACTGTGAACTTAAATATTTTCAATGTTATCAAGGAACTAGGGGATGATGAAGACATTTGTGAGGTGAACGTGATAGAATCCGTGGTGCAAGATTATGTTGATCATCTTTCATGTGATGACCCTTTGGAGTCTTGTCTAGTGAACCCTAAGATTGTTGAAGAAGTAGCCACACCTGAAATGGAGTTTCTATACTCCATCCTTGAGCATAGTGAGGTGATGGAGACTAATGGGTGGACACCTAGATTCGAGGAATTACCTCCAATTGAGGAGAAAATTTTGCCATCAATAGAGAAGCCACCTAAGCTAGAATTGAAGCCTTTACCTCCCCATCTCAAATACTCTTTCCTAGGAAGTGAAGAAACCTTCCCTGTGATCATTTCATCTTCTCTAAATCATGATCAAAAAGTGAGACTCATAGGAATTCTGAAGGCCCACCAAACTGCCATAGGATGGACCATTGCGGACATTAAGGGGATTAGCCCTTTGATTTGCACTCATAGAATTTACTTGGAGGAGGATGTCAAACCGTCTAGGCAACCACAACGTAGGTTAAATTCTGTCATGAAGGAAGTTGTCAAGAAAGAGGTGTTGAAACTCCTAGATGTAGGTGTCATTTACCCTATTGCGGATAGCAAATGGGTGAGCCCTACCCAAGTCGTTCCAAAAAAGTCCGGGGTCACTGTGGTGGCAAATGAACAAAATGAACTCAAACCCACTAGAGTCACTACTGGTTGGAGGGTGTGCATAGATTATAGGAAACTGAATGCTGGCACGAGGAAAGACCATTTCCCTCTACCCTTTGTGGACCAAATGTTGGAGAGAGTTGCAGGGCATGAGTTTTATTGTTTTCTTGATGGTTACTCTGGGTACAATCAAATAGAAATAGCCTTAGAAGACCAAGAGAAAACCACCTTCACATGTCCGTTTGGCACTTTTGCCTTTCGAAAAATGCCCTTTGGATTATGTAATGTACCGGGAACCTTTCAACTGTGCATGATGGGTATCTTTAGTGACATGGTAGAGAAGATCATGGAGATTTTCATGGATGATTTCTCCGTCTTTGGAGATTCTTTTGAGGGTTGTTTAAACAATTTGGAGAAAGTGTTGGAGAGATGTGAGGAGAAAAGCCTAGTTTTAAATTGGGAGAAATGTCACTTCATGGTGACACAAGGGATAGTGTTGGGACATATTGTGTCTAAGAAAGGAATAGAGGTAGATAAGGCCAAAGTTGAGTTGATCTCTAATTTACCCACTCCCAAATGTGTTAAAGACATACGGTCCTTCCTAGGTCATGCAGGTTTTTATAGGAGGTTCATAAGGAATTTTAGTGCTATATCTCGTCCCTTGTGCAATTTACTTGCCAAGGATGTTGTTTTTAAATGGTCACAGGCATGTGAGGAGGCTTTTGAAAAGTTAAAAAGTATGTTGATTGCACCTCCTATCATGCGACCGCCTAAATGGGACCTTCCGTTTGAAATCATGTGTGATGCTAGTGATTACGTCGTAGGAGCTGTCTTAGGGCAAAGAGAGGATAAGAAACCTTTTGTGATTTACTATGCTAGCAAGACTCTAGATTCCGCCCAGTCCAATTACACAACTACGGAGAAAGAGTTCTTAGCTGTGGTCTTTGCCTTAGATAAGTTCAGGTCGTACATTGTAGGGTCTCCCATAGTCATTTTCACTGATCATGCGGCGTTGAAGTACTTGCTTTCTAAGCAGGATACAAAACCCCATCTCATTAGGTGGATCCTACTTTGTCAAGAGTTTAATCTGACCATAAAAGACAAGAAGGGAGTCGAGAATGTGGTGGCGGATCACCTCTCTCGTTTGGTTTTAGAGACAGCTTATGAGGGTCTACCCATAGGTGATACATTCCCTGACGAGCAACTGTTTGCTCTTGTTAGTTGTCCTTGGTATGCTGACATTGTGAATTATATTGTGACAGGACAAATCCCATCTAGGTGGACTTCTCAACAGAAGAGAAAATTTTTGGTTGATGTGAAAAACTACTTTTTTTATGATCCCTATCTTTTTAAACACTGCCCAGATCAGTTGATGAGAAGGTGTGTACCTAACGACGAACAAATTGGGGTACTCACCTTCTGTCATTCTGAAGCTTGTGGAGGTCATTTTTCTGCGAGGAAAACAGCTGACAAGATTTTGCAAGCCGGTTTTTATTGGCCCACACTGTTTAAAGACTCATTTGAATTTTGCAAAACTTGTGCTCGGTGCCAACAATTAGGAGGTGTTACAAAAAGGAACATGATGCCTCTTACCCCCATTTTAATCATTGAAATCTTTGACTGTTGGGGTATAGACTTCATGGGTCCTTTTCCCTCCTCTTGTGGGTACTTGTATATTTTATTGGCAGTGGATTATGTCTCAAAGTGGGTGGAGGCCATCCCAACGAGAACGAATGACCACAAGGTGGTTTTGAAATTTTTGAAAGAACACATTTTCTCTCGTTTTGGGATGCCTCGTGCAATCATTAGTGATGGTGGGCTCCATTTTTGCAATAGGCCGTTTGAAAACTTGGTTAAAAAGTATGGAGTCACACATAAGGTTTCCACCGCATATCACCCACAGACCAATGGTCAAGCCGAACTAGCCAATAAGGAGATAAAACACATTTTGGAAAAAACGGTTAACCCAAACCGCAAGGATTGGTCTCTTCGACTAACCGATGCTCTGTGGGCATACCGCACTGCTTTTAAAACCATTCTTGGTATGTCTCCGTATAGGTTGGTTTATGGCAAGGCATGCCACTTGCCGGTGGAAATGGAGCACAAGGCATATTGGGCAATTAAAACTCTTAATTTTAATTTGGCTAAAGCAGGTCATCAGCGGATGTTGCAAATGAATGAGCTTGATGAAATGAGACGCGAGTCTTATGAAAGCTCCAGAATTTACAAAGAGAAGGTCAAGCTATTCCATGACAAAAACATTGTGAGGAAGACCTTTGAGCCACAACAGAAAGTACTCTTGTACAGTTCTCGTTTGCACATCTTCCCAGGCAAGCTCCGTTCAAGGTGGACTGGCCCGTTCGTGGTAAAAATAGTCCACCCCTATGGTGCAGTTGAGATCGAGAATCCTGAGAATGGGAAAATCATCAAAGTCAACGGTCAGCGCCTAAAGCCATTTCTTGAGAACTTTGACCTTCAGGAGAGCATGGAGGAGTTGGTAGACCCAGTCTACCAGGACATCCCTCATGAGTAATTTCTGTGTTACTCATTGTACATAGCTTTTAATTTTAGTTGTGAATCATTCTTTTTGGAAATATGGATACTCTGACCCTTGTGCAGCTTTTTAGCTTGTTCATAGCTTTGACACAGGTACTTTTGTTCCCTCTCCCTTCAAATTGGTCTTTAGTGCTTATCTTTTCATGCATTGAGGACAATGCACATTTCAGTTGGTGGGGGGGGGTATATACTGGCGTTCATACAAATACTCATACTTTTGCACATGCATAGGGTAGTTTCTTTTTGTTGACAGAGTAGGTTTCATTCGTGTCGTAATTTATGTTTTAGCAAGTACCAATGATAATTTTTTCGATTTTGAGCTTACATGAGAATAAAACTTGAACTTTCATGCTATGCTTCTTTTTGATCTTGTGTAATGCATTTGAACTTTCCTATTGCACATGCACGCCATTGGGGTTAAACTAAACCTATAAGCAGTTTGCTTCATCATTTGTTGGCCCATTCACTTACCCATGTTCCTACTTCATGACTTGTTTCTTTTTATGATCATTTTGAGTGTAAATAGCTTATTAAGATCTGCTAGTCATGCCTTTTGTCTCCAAGCACATTTCCATTTGGTTTGAACTTCAAGAATCACATATTCACATGAACATTTCACTCATATGCATTCTATTCATTTTGGAACAATTATACAACTCTGAGAAATGATTTTAGGCCATCTCTTGATCTTTTGAACCTCTTTTCCTTGAAAGTTTCCACTTGAACCCTATTTTGAGCCGAGAGTGCCAATTTGTTCAAGCTTAGGAACCCTAGGGTGAAATTTGTAAGTCGGAGGCTCTTCAGCAGGTCGTGGTTGTGTAGTACTCATGTTTGAAAGGTAGTGGGGTTGGAAATTCAGTTGAAGGTCACATTGTGGGGTCTTGGGGGTCAAAAATGTGAAAAATAGGCAAAAAAAGTGAAATTTTTACAAAAGGTACCGGTACCCATTTGGGGGGTACCGGTACCCCCTTGCGAGAAATGCCCAAATTCAAGGTTTTAAACCCCTTGTCCGATTTTCACCCCACTCCATCTCATTTTTCACCCATTTCTCACCTTCTCTCTCAATTTCTACCCTCACTCAAGCTTTCCCCATCCTTTTTGTGAAAGATTACTCACTTCTCACCCAATCCACCATTAAACCCTAGATTTACCCTCCACCATTCTCTTTTTACCCCAAAATCAATTCATATCACCAAACCCTAACCCTAGACTCGAAATTCCACCTATTTCTCCATTTCTACCATCGATTGAAGGGGTTTTCATGTTCTAGTGGCTGTTCTACCGTCCATTGGCGCTTCGAGGCACTTCCTTCGCTTTTGGGGTAAGAATTTCAGTTTTTGAAGAGTATTTGCATTGGGTTGGGGGTTTTTGTCGCTTTTCCTTATCGATTGTGTTTGGGGCTGTTGTTTGGTGTGTTGTGTGGATTATTTGTGAAATTGTGGGTTGAAAATGGAGATTGTGTGAAGGAAGTTATTGTGTGATGTTGGAAGGGGTTGTGCGGTACTTGTTGAAATGGGTGTGTGGGATTGCCTTGTAGCCATGCTAGTGCTACTTTCAATGATCGGGTTAGTCATATCGTTTATGGCTAGAACTAAGACACCGAAGGGTGGAAAGGCTTCAGGCTTTTCTGTGGAGCAAGCCGTGAAAAAGAGGAAGCCAAATACTTCACAGCCTGTGAAGAAAAGGAAGGGAAAGAAACATGTCAGTGACAGTGATGATGAGGATGATGAGGATGATGAAATAGAGGCTATGTTTGAAGACGTACAGCAGGGTGAAGAAATTGCATGGGTTCAATCACTCGCCAAGAGAGGATTCCAGTGTGAAAGGAGTGTTGAGGTGGGAACCTTTATGCCAGAACATGCTATTCGGGTTGTAATAAGAAATCAGAACTTGGGATTCCTATGCAAGCCTATAGGTTATCACCCGTCTGTTGTGAGGGAATTCTACTCTAACTTGAGAGAACACGCAGAAATTGAATATCACATGGAAACAACAGTGGGTGGTAGGTCTTTTCTAGTAGGCACCTCTGGCATTGCTGCAGCCTTGGGTTATTCTCAGCCTCCACATGCAGATGGTATACCTTATCCTTTTCGCCCGTTGACTGTTTTCAACGGGGCACAGTTCTCTCAAGCCATGTGCTCGAACCCAATGCCTATGAATTCATTTGCTCGGAGCGAGTTCACCCCTGGAAAACTGAAACCTGAATATGCTGTAATGAACAAGATCCTCCACTGTAGCCTTTTGCCAAAAGGAAAAGAAAAGGCGCCAAGGATTGAAAAAGTGAAATTCCTTTTTGAAGTGATGAATGGTCGCCGGATTAACTTTGCTGCAGTTATTTGGGGAGTGATGAAGGATTTTGTCAGTTTCAACAACAAAACCTCTTACATGCCTTTTCCGTCTTGGTCACCCAGCTAGTGAGAGCTGAAGGTATTAAATTACCTCCCTTGAGCAAAATGGTGCCTCCTCACTTTGGTCCTATTACCAATGTCACCGAAGCAAGGAGTATTGCAGCTTCGGTGAAGCCCAGGCCAGCACAGTCTCATTCAGTTTCTGAGGGTCCATCTTCATCATCAGCTCCGAAGCCTGCAAGTACATCTCCACTGAAAAGAATGGAGCGTAGAATCAAGGGTTGGTTCAAGTGTATCTTGGGGAAACAGAAACAGATCGATCATAAACTGTCCAGGCTAGAGAGAGAGGTGAACGTTTTGAGAGGTGGCCCGTCTGCTGTTGATGCATCCCTTCCTAACTTGGAAGGAGATTCGGATGAATTGGACGACTGCGTAGACGAGGATGACTTCAGTGATGAGGAAGGTTCAGAAGAGGAGTAGTTGGGGCAATTTGGGGGTAGTTAGGTTGTTTTATGTTTCTAGGTTGTGGTTTTTCTTTTTTTTCTAGTTTAGTTTCAATTCGGTAAAAGGGTAGCATAGGGTGGTGTTGGCAAGAGGGCAGTGACCCAAGCCAAGTCATGCCAACATCCATTTTGTTTTGAATCCCCTTGTGTAACCCTTGGTCGTTTCAAGCCCAAAAGCCCTTTTTGATTTCAAGTTGTTGGTTGTTTCTTAATGAAAACTATGCATTATTAAAATTTGTGTTGTGTTGATTGTGCCTTTTTCCTATCTTATGGAATGTGCTATTTGTATTTCCGTTTCATTCAGTTATCTTCTCTCTGTGCATGCCTTCTTAGTAAATTGCTATTTGTTGTGTGGAACTTCCATTGGCAAACAATCACACACTTGGGAAAGATTCAAGCATGTTAATTTCAAACACCTGCATTCCGTTTTAAGTTGAAGTAGTATGCTCATGTACGCTTGTGAAAACGACCTTTTTATCTAGTTCTTGCTTTCTTATTTTTATCTTTGCTTTAGTTCTTTTTAGTTTAATTCTTGCTAGGGACTAGCAAGGTTCAAGTTGGAGGGGGTGTTTGCACCATAATTTAGCTTACTTTTATCGCATTTTCCCTTCGTTTTTGCTTATTCTTGAGCCATATTACCTGTAAAGTGGTGCGTTTGACTCTTTCTTTAGTTTTGAGCCTTTACAGGTTTTATGAAGCTATTTCCATCTTTTTGAGGTGTTTGATGGAGTTTGAGGGTGACCACTCGGCAAATGAGGCTTGTGAGCGTGTTTTCATACTCATTTGGCATGCATGTTTGAAGCAATCCGCCCCAAAGCTTTCCTCAAGTGATTCTCAGTCCCAAATCAGTGCAAGGAAGCTCCAAGCACTCCTCGCATGGTTTTCAGCATTCACATGGCCTTCTGGTTGAAGCGAGGAGGCTTTTATCACCAATTGGAGTCATTTCAGTGTGCAGCAGAGGGGGGTACCGGTACCCATATAGGGGGTACCGGTACCCATGATGCAGAAAGCAAAGGTACCGGTACCCATTAAGGGGGTACCGGTACCCTCTGTCGGGAAACAGCCCGGGTTGATTGTAATTTGTCTCTTTTGCTAGGGTATGTTCGTCTTTTGATCCCCATGTCTGATGCCCTTTTGGGGGGGTATATAATGCACATTTGCAGCTGTTAGAAGGGGCTCTCACTTGGTTTTAGGGTTAGCTTAGTGTAACTTAGGGTTTTCTCTTAGTTTTCTAGGTTTTCTTGCATTTTCCACTTAGTATAGCTTAGTTTCTTGTTTGTTCTTGTAGCTAATCACTTGTAAACCTTAGTCTTAGTCTTTTAATCTGTAGTTTTACTTTCAAACTTGGTTTATTTGGTTATACATCAATCTATAGCATTTATTTCCATCTCTTTTGCATTTATGGTTATTGTTTTTGCATTTATTGTTGATAACTTAGCTTCAATGGAGTTCTAAACCTCCAAGATAGGATTCGAACGGTGGAAACTCACCACCAACAAAGGTAACAACACTCTCTCATATCTTTGTGCTTAAATGGAAGTTGTATGATGATAAATACTCACTACTCTCTCTTAAATGCTTAGTTTGGCATCTTCTTGACAATGTGTGAACAAGTGATTCTTGGTACACATTGTGCTTGAACTTATATGCAATCTAAGTGTTTGTTAAAAAGCCCAAGTGAGCATTTACTATCATTCTTCTATCCTTCTTTGTTATAAAAGCTTTTAAAGTTAAATCATCCATCAAAGACCATTCTTCAATGGATCCAAGATGAGTCTATCAATGAGAGATGCTTGTTACCTAGTTGTGGATGAGTGGAAACCTTAGAATCCTATCACTTGCTTTATTTGTGTTAATTATCAATATCAATCGGTTACCAAACCAAATCAATTACAAACCCCCATGATTTTACATTTTCTTGCACATTCTTTGGATTTCAAGACCTAAGGATCTTTCCTAGTCCCCACTCCCTGTGGAAATGACCTGTGGATTCCCATAGTTTTATTATGCTTGGCGATATTGAGTTCCTACGCTTGGGACGTAATTGAGCACACCGCAAATTGACAAGCAACCAACATATTTCACTTCGGGTTTGGGGAAATGACCATGACCCCACTCAATTTCACCATGATAACAGGACTTCATATTGGAGGCCAACCACTCGCCTTTTATGAAGAAGCTCACACTGATAAAGAATACTTGCACAATCTCTTGGGCAGTGAAAATGTTCCTTTGACCAAAAGAGGAGTCAGGCGCTCTTGGCTCTATAATCACTTCAGCATTCAGAGTGAAGAGGAGGGAGGGGAACCTGAGGATATTGCCCGAGCATTCATTCTGTATCTGTTTTCATGCACTTTCTTTGTGGGTACACAAGATATAGCCCCTCTAGGCTTCTTGAAGAGTTTGGAGGACATGGATAATGTTCACCTGTACGACTGGGGCGGAGCTGCATTAGCGACCATGTATCGCTCTATGTGTGACAAATCTCGAGATGCTGCCCAGGATTTTGGCGGCTTGGCTTTCATATGGCAGGTACTGATTTCACCCAATTGTCTTTCAATAGAATCTTTCCATATCTTTATCAATTCCCTGATCTTTCTTTCATGCAGGTATGGGCATTCATCTATTTGGGTCTTGGTTGTCCTCTCTTGAAAGAGGGGGTTAACCAATGGCCATTTCTAGCTCGCTTTGATCCATGCCACAGGAAACAATCCAACCTCCATAGATATGATTATGCCGCTGCCAAAGCTATCCTTGCTGGTCTCACTGCAGAACAGGTAAAATCTCAAACCATTGTCTTTCTCTTAAATCTTCCAGATTCAACTCTCATACTCTTCATAATCTTCAGGTGAACTGGGACCCATGGGGTACTTGGAGGACTACTTTGGCTTCCCCCCACATGCAAAGGGTACTCCTAACACATCGGCGGATCTTATTTGAGGGGCCTGCTGGCAGATATTGGTACTTGGGTGAAAGAGTCTGTCGCCAAGTCTATGGAAACATGGATGCAGCTAGGGTGCCTTTTCTGCCTCCTGTAAATATGCGTCATACTGAAAAACTGAAGGGTGAGGCCCTGTTAGAGTCCAAGAGAGGAGTGGATCTTTCCGCTTTCCTTTTCTCTGATGCGAGCTACGAGGTCTTCTGCCAATAGTTCTTGATGTGCCCTTTAGCGACTGGAGAACTGCCTGAGAGGGTATGTAAATAAAACACCTCCCTTCATCTCTGTAAATGCAATCACAAAACTTCATCTTTATGTCCACAGAGTCACCGTTCCAGGGGTCAAAGCTCTAGAGCTGCTGTTAGTGATGATGATCAAGAAACAAATAGGCCTCCTGCCTTGCAGCCTGCGGACTGGAACATTAAGCTGATAGTTGAAGATAACTTCGTGACTTCTACTATTTCACGACCTTCAGTCGATGAGGGATATCACATAGATCCTTCTTATGAACAAGTAAGTCTTCCACTGAATCAAACAACTGCACATGCATTCCTACAGGTACACTGACATCATCCCTTTCTGACAGGTCCCTCGAGAATACTGCCAGGACTACATCGATCTTACTACTGCCATGAGGCGTCACCTTCGCAGGATAAGCTTGAGGACTTCCGCTCTCACTCGTCAACAGGTAACCTCAAATCACATTCTCAAATTCATCTTCATTCCCTTCTCACAAACTGATCAAAACGTGAACACTGTTTCAGGCACCTAATCCACCACGTCACTCTTCAGCTGGGGAGGGATCTAGCAGAGGGATAAGGAGGAGCTCTCGAAGACGTTGACTATTCTTCTATGAGACACGGGGTTTCATTTTGAAAATCATATGTAATTTGCAAACATTTGTACTAAAACAAGTTTTCTCACTTTTATGGTGTATGTACATGACTGGAACTGTTCTGGCCATTATCTGCTTCGTTCTCCAGATTATTCTGCAGTGATTTTGGTAGGATTGAAGTGTACCTCTTTCTATTGGGCAACCCGACTGCTTCGCAAAATGGGGACCAAACGGACAATTCCATCTTTCTCAGAGCATACTTATACTTCCAAGGCGATCTCCCCATCAGTGGTAAAGGCTTTGATGTCAAGGTGGCCATCTGTATTGCGCACAACTCACATTGATTTCTCTCATGGGCCTTTTGAACTGGATGAGGTTTATAAACAATGGTTATCTCAGAATATGGGTACTCGGGGACAAGAAAGGAAGGCTAGGATTTCAGGACTTATAGAAAGTCTCTCATCTGAAGAGCGAGGGGACACTTTGTCACTTCCACCTAATGCTTTACAAGTAGTACTTTACAAGAAAAGAAGAGATGATGACTCTGAAGAAACTTCAAGGAAGGAACGAAGGACTTGACAGAATTTTTGAAACACATTTCCCATGCTTTTATTATTTTGAATGAATGGAATTAGAATCTTATGGCATGTAATAGACCTTTGAAAGGTTTCTCTTCATTTCATGAATAAAAGAATTCTATCTTTTTAGTTTTGAATAAATCACTGCAAACAATTACAATTAAAAATAAACACAGGGTTGTTTTGCCTTAGGGAATTGTACCGCACCCAAGGTAACTTTATGGGCTGCCTACATATCTCCATCCTTTGAATATTTCCTTTCTCCATAAAACTTTGACTTATTTTGAATGCTTGGAGAATCAGGTCATTGTAGTTCATGGAATCAATTGAAAAGCATTTTTTTTTATTTACTTTTGAAATGCTCTACTTTTTGCCTAGGCAGCCTTTGTAGGTTTTCTACCTAGCGAGCTCTTGCCCTAATTTTTGCTTAAGCAGCCTTTTCAGGTTTTCTACCTAGCGGGATTCTTTTTTTTTTTTTTACTATTTTTTATTTTTATTTATACATGATACTTTTTCAATTGATCCAAATTGGTAGGCTGAGAGAATTCGATCCCATCTATGTCCATAAGACACACGGCTCTGCCTGATAGTATCTCCTTGATGATGTAGGGTCCCACCCAGCTTGGCTTGAACTTCCCTCTGGGATCATGAATCGGCATTCTGATTTCTTGAGTACCAAATCCCTTTTCTTTAAGCCCCTGTTTTTAACTCTCTTGTTGAATGCTCGAGCTATTCTTCTCTGATAACCTTGAACATGGTATAGGGCCTTCAATCTCTTCTCATCAATTAGTGACAGCTGCTCATATCTATCCCTCATCTAATCGACTTCTGCTAGTTGGCTTTCCATAACTACCCTTAGTGAAGGTATCTCTAACTCAATTGGTAACACTGCTTCCATACCATGCACTAACGAGTAAGGCGTAGCCCCAGTTGACGCCCTAATGGAAGGGCGATAGCCCCACAATGCCAGAGGCAACTTCTCATGCCAATCATTGTACGTATCCGTGGTTTTATTCAAAATGGTCTTTAAATTCTTGTTAGCTGCCTCTACTGCTCCATTAGTCTGCGGACGATAAGGAGAGGAATGGTGATGTACTATACCATATTTCTTAAGAAGCTCCTCAGTCTCTTTTTTGAAATGTTGCCCATTATCTGAAATAAACTCACGTGGCACTCCATACCGGTAGATGATGTTGCGCTGTATGAACTTGGCAACCTGCTTAGCATTCAAAGTCTTGTACGACGCTGCTTCTACCCATTTGGTAAAGTAATTTATGGCCACCAATATGTACTCGTGCCCATTCGAGGCCGCAGGAGTGATCTTGCCGATGATATCAATGCCCCATGTTGCAAACGGCCATGGTGATGACATGGTAGTGAGTGGCATGGATGGCTGATGCTTACCACTTGCAAACACCTGGCACTTATGGCATTTCTTAACATGTTTAGCACAATCACTTTCTAAGGTCAACCAATAGTAACCCAATCTCAAAATCTTCTTCGCAAGCATATACCCATTCATATGTGGAGCCCCAGCCCCTTCATGTATTTCCTGAATAATCTGCTCTGCTTCATCTTCTGTTACACACAAGAGATGGACACCATCAAAAGACCTTTTATACAATCTCCCACTGCACAAGATAAACTGGCTAGCCAACCTTCTCAAAGTTCTTCGGTCAACATAGGATGCTTCTGGTGGATACTTCCCTTTTTCTAAGTACTGCTGAATATCATGGTACCACGGCTTCCCGTCGTTTGGTTCTCCTTCCTTTAGGGCACAACAGTAGATGGGTTCTTCTCTAGATTCAATGATCATCGGTGCTACTCCCCCTTCCATTGGATCTCTGCCATGGATGCTAGAGTGGCTAAGGCATCCCCAAACTTGTTCTTTTGCCTAGACAGGTAAAAGAATTTTATTTGACGGAATTCTTTCACCAATGTCTCTAGATAATCGTGATACGGCAGCAGCTTCTCATCCTTAGGCTTCCATTCTCCTCTAGTCTGGCATATGATAAGGGCTGAATCCCCATACACTTCGAGCTCTTCTACTCCCAAGGCCAATGCTGATTCCAAGGCTAAAATGCAAGCCTCATACTCAGCTATGCTATTGGTTGCCTTAAAGTTCAGTTTCACTGCCACATGTATCATCACATCTTCAGGTGTCTCCAGACAAACTCCTATGCCACATCCTTTCCTATTCAATGCTCCTTCAAAGTGTACTTTCCACACCTTCTTCTCTATCACAAGGATTTCTTCATCCGGGAACTGGTAATTGCCCTTGTCTGCTTGTGAAGTAGCACATTCTGCTAAGTGTTCTGCTATAGCTCTTCCCTCTACTGATTTCTGCAGTACATACTGAATGTCGAATTCTGACAATAACAATAACCACCGCGCTGTTTTATAGGACAAAGCAGGCTTCTCAAGCAGATACTTCAACGGGTCCATTCGACTGATCAAGAGCACTTGGAAAGACATCATGTAATGGCGCAGCTTTTGAGTTGCCCGTACCAATGCCACGCATGTCTTTTCCAAAGCACTATAGTTCACTTCATAATCCGTCATCTTCTTGCTGAGGTAGTAGATGGCATTCTCTTTCAAGGATTCTTCAAGATATTGAGCTAACATAGCTCCCATCGCGGTTTCGGTGACAGTTAAGTA
>JAESVK010055017.1:379-13626 GCA_017140935.1 Hamamelis virginiana | reverse complement strand
TAAAGAGAGTGAACCCTAGCATTCATGCAAGCATCCATCTCATTCTCTCTCTCTAAGATTGCCGCCCCTCTCTCTCTCTCCCTCTCCATGCTTGTCTTTTTCAAGGGTTGAAAAATTCAAGAAGGTTTAGCGACTCTTGTGTTCGTGTGGATGTTCATTGGAGGCCACCATTCTTTTGGGGCTCGAGGATTGAGCGAGGACGATCATCAAAGGAAGAGAACATCGCAAAGGAACAAATCAATGTAAGCTTTACTTTAATGTTTTTAATTTAAAGTTGATTCGATTCATCGATTAAGAAGATTCATGGATGAATACATGGGGAAAGTTTTAAAAACCTACCTTCCGCTGCGTTCCCATGGTGTATTCTTTCATTAACTACCAACAATAGTGAATGACCAGTATCGGTAGTGAGTGTAAACTGAAAATGGATAGAAAGAAATGATGAATTGATTACCGATAATATCATGTGGTACTATCGGTAATAGGCACTTTTCTTTTTTTGTGTAGCTTTTGGGAAACATTCATTTATAAAGAAGAAGATCGGCATTACCTTTTTCTGATTGTTCGCCAGACATGGTGCTCTTTTCTTCATTCTGAACTTTTATGCCCCATACAACTGATTATTTCAAACTCTGCTCCTATCCTAGAATTTATGCCACAATTTTGTTGAGCTCCTTCAGATCCTTGATAGCCTTAAGAACAATCTAGATCTACTCTGAACATCCTAACATAATATACATATAACATTGGTTACTTAGGTATGAAAGAATTTGTCAATGAATCATGGCTTCAAATGGGTCCTATGGGAAACTTGACACGAAAGAATTTAAGCTCAAAGGACTCCAAAGATGGTCTTTAATCATTTTCTAACTTAGTGCAATTGTTCCAAAATGATCATAATGCATTCAATCATAATTTAGTCAAATTTCGAAACATATGCATATTTACTAACAGAAACGAGAACCCAGTACATCACAACTCAGCTGATAACAACACTCATAAGAAACTGAATGGTTCAAACCTAATCTAAGGCCCTCACTCCACATATCTCACAGAAGAACTTAAGTAAGCAAGATTAAATATTTTACTAGTTCACAAATATATGTGTGCATAGGATCGATAAGTTCAAATATGAATCAAATCAAGCATCAACATCACTTATTTTGAATATAAATGGTATGCAGAAATAACAAATGCTTGCAAAAATACTATGATATGTACACAAAAATGGAATTCTCAAAAATTTAGATGGGCCAAAAACAAAATAATTTAGATGGGCCAAAAACAAAATTAGCATTCTTCCCCCAACTGGAAATAAACATTGTTCTCAATGTTGCAAGGGGAGCTGGGAGCTAGGTTGCAATTGAAAATTCCCTGAAACAACATTGAAAACCTACAAAAAAAAAAAAAGAGTTAAACTGAAAATAAACAAGGAACACAGATTGCCCCCCCCCCCAACTTAAGTAACAGTGAACCTTTGTTAGGAGAAGAAGAGTAGTCAAACAAAAATATGTACATCTAACCGAAAATAGAAAAGAAAAGAAACCTAAATAACATATATACACCTCCTAATGTGAGTAGCGCACACTACTCACCCACCAGATCCTGGTAAATAGGATCAACCAGTATTTCCTCTGTAACTCCTGAAAAGAAATTCTCAAGGAACGGTTTCAATCTTTGACCATTCACCTTGAGAACATTACCATTTTGGGGATTAAGAATTTCCACAGCTCCATGTGGGAAGACCTGCTGAACAACGAACGGTCCTGTCCATCTTGACCGCAATTTCCCTGGGAATAAATGAAGTCGAGAGTTGTACAATAGAACTTTCTGTTGGGGTTTAAAATGCTTTGGCATGATATTCTTATCGTGAAAAGCTTTAAGTTTCTCTTTGTACATCCTTAAACTCTCATAAGAATCTCTTCTAATCTCTTCCAATTCATTGATCTGTAATTTTCTATGCTCGCCAGCTTGGGTCAAATTGTAATTCAAAGATTTAATCGCCCAATAAGCCTCATGTTCCAACTCGACAGGCAAATGGCAAGCTTTTCTATAAACCAAACGATAAGGAGACATACCCAAAACCGTTTAGTAAGCCGTACGAAAAGCCCATAAGGCATCAGTAAGCCTTAGGGACCAATCTTTACGATTCGGGTTTACTATTTTTTCCAAAATATTCTTTATCTCCCTATTCGCTAATTCAGCTTGGTCATTCGTTTGAGGGTGGTAAACGGTCGAAATTTTATGTGTGACTCCATATTTTTGCATAAGTTTTGCAAATGGTTTGTTACAGAAATAGAGTCCACCATCACTTATGATCGCCTTGGGCATTCCAAACCGACTCAAAATATTTTCCTTTCAAAACTTTAGGACTATTTGATGATCATTAGTCCTTGTTGGAATGGCCTCTACCCACTTTGAAACATAATCTACGGCTAGCAAAATATAGAGATACCCACAAGAAGAGGGAAAAGGCCCCAATAGTCAAAAACTTCCAAAATCAAAATTGGGTTCATAGGCATCATATTTATGCGGGTTATTCCCCTAATTGTTGGCATCGAGCACAAGACTTACAGAAATAATAAGCATCCTTGAAAAGAGAAGGCCAGTAAAATCCACATTGCAACACTTTTGCTGACGTTTTCTTAGCGTAGAAATGACCTCCGCAAGCCTCAGAATGACAAAAAATAAAAATCTGTTGTTGTTCATCCTCTGGTATACACCTGCGTATAATTTGGTCAGCACAGCATTTGAATAGATATGGATCATCAAAGAAAAAATATTTTACTTCAAATAGAAACTTTTTCCTGTCCTGAGATTTCCAATCAGCTGGAATCTGCTCGGTCACTAGATAATTAATAATGTCCGCAAACCATGGACAAAAAATCAGAGCAAGCAATTGCTCGTCAGGGAAATTTTCTAAAATTGGTTGAGTTTCAAAGGAGTCATCAAAGATGATTCGCGATAAATGATCAGCCACAACATTCTCCACTCCCTTTTTATCTTTTATCATGAGATTGAATTCTTGGAGGAGAAGGATCCACCGTATGAGTCTTGCCTTAGCATCTTGTTTTGTAAACAGATATTTTAAAGCTGAATGATCTGTAAAGACAACAATAGGTGTTCCTATCACGTATGGCCGAAATTTATCTAATGCAAATACAACTGCCAATAGTTCCTTTTCTGTAGTGGTGTAGTTCATTTGTGCATTATTCAAGGTTCTACTGGCATAGTATATTACATATGGCTTACCATCCTTGCGTTGCCATAATACTGCCCCTATAGCATAATCGCTCGCATTACACATCAATTCAAAAGGCAAATTCCAGTCATGGGATTGCATAATTGGAGGAGATATCAAAGATTCTTTTAATTTTGTAAAAACTTCCTCACAATTAGTATTCCACACAAAAGGAATATCTTTAGACAAGAGACGGCATAGTGGTCACGCGATTGCACTGAAATCTTTTATAAACCGTCTGTAAAAACCTGCGTGCCCTAGAAAAGATCGGATGTTTTTAACACATTTAGGGGAAGGTAGGTTGGCAATTAACTCAATTTTGGCTTTATCTACTTCAATGCCCTTTTTGGACACAATGTGTCCAAGGACAATTCCCTGTTCAACCATAAAATGGCATTTTTCCCGGTTCAAGATAAGATTTTTTTCTTTACATCTTATTAAAACCTGTTCTAGATTGTTCAAGTAGTCATTAAAAGAATTCCCAAAGATTTAGAAATCGTCCATAAAGACTTTGACGATTTTCTCCACCATATCATTGAATATCCCCATCATGCACCTTTGAAACGTACCTGGGGCATTACATAAACCGAATGGCATGTTCTTGAAAGCGAAGGTTCCGAACAGGCAAGTAAAGGTGGTTTTCTCCTGGTCTTCCGTAGCAACTTCTATTTGATTGCAACCGGAGTAACCATCTAAAAAATAGTAATAAGCATGCCCTGCCACTCGTTCCAATATTTGATCAATGAAAGGGAGTGGGAAATGATCTTTCTTAGTGGCCTCATCCAACTTCCTGTAGTCTATACAAACATGCCATCCAGTGGTGATGCGTGTAGGAATTGAATCTCCCTTATCACTTTGTGACAGCAGTGACCCCAGATTTTTTTGGAACAACATGAATGGGGCTTACCCACTTGCTATCAGCAATAAAGTAAATTATGCCGACATCCAGCCATTTCAAAAGTTCTTTTCGAACCACATCCTTCATAATGGGATTCAGTCTCCTTTGCGGCTGACTTGAAGGTTTCACATTCTCTTCTAGGTTAATGAAATGGGTGCACAAGGTGGGGCTAATTCCCCGAAGGTCAGCAATGGACCAACCTATAGCATTTTTATGTTTTCTAAGCACCTCTAACAATTGATTCTCTTGTTCTATCTTCAAGTGAGAAGATATAACCACTGGGAATGTCTCATCTGAACCTAGAAAGGCATACTTGAGTTCAACCGGCTAAGTCTTCAGATTTAAAACTAGTGGTTTAACACTAGAAGGTAACAATTTATTTGCGGATGGAGGTAATTCCTCAAAGCGAGACACCCAACCATTTACCTCCATCACCTCTTCAGAATTTAAAACAGTAAAAATTGAATTTACATCACTTGGCACTCTCACCTCATTTCCATGCTCTTCAACCAAACTTATTTCCTCATCATCGGAATCAATCTCTGATAAAAACTTACAATGCTCTTGAAAGTTCACTTGCTAGACATCCTCGATATCATCATCTTCCTCCATTTGTCTGCATACATGGAAAATATTAAGATTAACAGTCATATTTCTAAATGATATAGTCATTATGACATTTTTACAATGAATTATGGCATCAGATGTAGCTAAGAAGAGATGTCCTAAGATGATAGGAATTTGGGTTCCTGCATCAGGCACAGACTGAGTTTCCAACACAATAAAATCTACAGGGTAATAAAAATTGTTAACTTGCACTATCACATCTTTCACAATCCCTTTAGGTCGTTTGACACTACGGTCAGCTAATTGGAGTGTGACCGATGTAGGCTGTAGTTCTCTCATTCCCAATTGTTGATAAACATGATAGGGAACTAGGCTAACCCTTGCCCCAAAATCAATAAGTGCATGCTCTATTCTATGCTCGTCCATTACAATTGGAATTGTAGGGCACCCTGGGTCTTTCAGCTTAGGTGGAGTATTGGCTTTCAAGATAGAACTAGCCATTTCAGTCATAAAAGCATCTTTTGGAACATTGGTCTTTCTCTTTTGAGTGCATAAGTCTTTTAAAAATTTAGCATAAGCTGGCACTCTTTTGATAGCTTCTAACAATAGAAGTTGATTTTTACCTGTTTAAACATGTCCAGAATTTCAGTATTGTCAGTAGGTTTCTTTGACTTTTTTAACCTGTGAGGAAAAGGTGCAGGAGGGGTGTAAACTTTTTCAGTTGGTTTTTCAGGTTCTACAACCACCTCCTGTTCTTTGAAAGTTTGAAGTTCAACTTCAAGCTTATCACTTGCTATCTCTTTCCCCTTTTGTGGATTCTCATCCAAAACAATTTCATTTAAAACGGGTTTAGGGAGAATGGTTTTATCAATAATTTTACCACTCCTTAGAGTAGTGATGGCCTGAGCTTGTTCAACATTTCCTTCACTGGTACCTGCTGTGTTAACACTATTCTGTCCCCTAGGCGCTTAGTAGGATTGGGTAGGAAACTTACCTTTCTCCCGCTGCAAAGTACCTACAGAAGTGTTGAGTTTAGAAACTTGCACTTTCAACTCATTAAAAGAATTTCGAAGATCGGTATTAGTGACAGTCTGACTTTGTATAAATTGAGTGAACATGTCCTCCAAATTTTTTTTGTGTGGAGTTTGATACACAGGTGGAGTCATTTGATTTTGCTGAGGAGCAAAATTGGCTTGATTTGGATGTGGGACAAAAGAAACATTAGGGTTCGGTTGGAACCCTTGTGCTTGAGGTTGGTAATTTGATGCATTACCTTGATAAATCTGAATTGCCCCTGAGGGTAATATCCTTGTTGTTGTTGTTGTTGCTGAGGGTGGAATGATTGGGAAGTTCCTTGGAAAGTTCCTTGAGAAGGACCTGGATTTGAATTATTTCTCCATTTGAAGTTGGGGTGATTCTTCCAATTGGAATTATAAGTCTCCCCATATTGAAAATTGGAAGTTTTTTGAAAAGGTCCTTGGTTAATGGCATTGACACTAGCTTGGTCATTACAAGACTCCTTAAAGGTAGGATACGAAGGACAATCATCAATTGAATGCCCTTGTATGTTGCACAGATTGCAAAATTCTGTTTCCTTAGAAACAGGGATTGTGGAAACTTTATTTACCGTTTTCATTTCCAAGGCCTCAACTTTTTTCATTAACTGAATTAATGCCTGAGTCTCGTCCTGTTCTTTTACAACAAAATTTCCCCCTCCAGTTGGAGGTCGAGAAGTTTCTGGGATAGTATTCACTTCCCAGTCACGAGCTCTCGCAGCAATGAAATCCAAATGGTACCAAGCTTCATCAGGATTTTTCTCTAAAAACATTCCATTACTCATCATTTGTATAAACATTTTTGTATCAGAAGTTAAACCCTGATGGAAATAATTTATTAGTTGGCTCAAATCCATGCCATGATGGGTAAAACATTGTAAAGCCTTCATCAAAGCATTGGTTCTTTTTGGTGGGAAAATTTTATCAAAATATTGCTACTGCAACTGAGTCCAAGAGAAAATAGTGTTTTCCCTAATGTACATTAACCATTTTTTTGCTAAGTCTCTATGAGAGAAAGAGAACATCCTTAGACAAATTATATCGTGCGGTGCACCTGTGTACAGCATAGTGCCGCACACTTCCTCAAAATCGTGCATGAACTCATATGGATCCTCTAACTCAAACTCATGGTAAAAGGGAAGGAGTCTCACCATATCAGGTTTTATGGGGAATTCAACTGCGTCACGAGGCAACACAATACAACTTGGCAGAGAATATCTCTGTGGATGAAGAGTCTCTCTAAGAGTTCTTCTCTATGGGGCTGGAGGTTGTTGCACAACTTGGTATTGAGGGTATGAGGGTATTGCATATTGGCTACCCAACCAATGACTTGGGGTGGTACAGGAAAATTTTGACCATTACCCGCTTGATTATTTTGGACTTCACCAACACCAGCACCATTATCAGTGCCACTTCCCTCAGCATTTTGGGAATTTAAGACTTGGTCAGGACTCAAATGGGGCCTATCCACATGGGGAAACTCCATTGAAAATAATTCAAGTGATGTGTTATCGGAAAAAATTGAACTTCTATTTACTGAGTCCTTCTAGTTAACTCGTACAAGTCTATTAGATTCGTCTCGAATCCAAATGGACATGCACAAGTTAATGTAAGGTGCTCCTGTGGTATTTACAGTGGCTAAACAACTATCAAGAGAAGAAACTTACCGGACTTGCAATAAAATCGCAAGTTACCACTAGCTACTTCAGAATTAGCTGTCTTTCAATTGTCGCCTATGCTTGCTCTGCAATCAATGCATTTATTGAAGTCTTTTCGACTAATTATTAGTGGATTATACTTGAACTTTGTTATTTGATAGCCATAAATCATGAACTTGATATGTTTAACTTGGTTTTGTAGAAACTCTTCATAAAAGTTGCATTTTGAGCATGATCGAGATTGGTTCTGTGCACTTGCTTTCGGATGAAGCTCAAAGTAGAGTCAATTGGATGGAAAATCACTCAAAAAGATGTTAGGATGGCTCTAGGAAGCTTTTGGAAGCAAAAAGGAAGCAAAATGAGGAAATCTGGAATCATCGATAGACAGCCTATCGATGGCCTATCGATAGAGGGTGCCTATCGATAGACAGGACTGCCCGTCTATCGATAGACAGTAGCCGTGTTTTCATATTTTTGACCCCTATCGATAGGGTATCCCTAGCCTATCGATAGGTCCTTTCTCGGGAAGCGTGCCCGCGATTTTTAGCTGCTTTTAATGTTATTTTTGGAGAGTTTGTTTATAGTAGGTCTCTGTACATTACAAATACATTATTTTTAGGTTTATTTAAAAAAGAAAGACTTACCCTAGCCTCCTCTCTCTATTCTCTATTTTCTCTGGGGATCCTTGGCTTGCACATGGAAGGACTGCAGAACCGTGACAACTCTCATCCAACCATGGAATGCTAAGCTTCTCTCTTGGGTTTAAGATGAAGCTTCTCTCTATTCTACCGTGTTCATAGGTTTGGTTTTGGGTTTTATGTATATTTATGGTGATTGTACAACATTAAGGATATTGTCTTTATGCAATCTAGTTTTAAATGTTTTCATCTATCAATATAGTTGTTTTCTGTGATTTCAATTATATTTGTTGTGCAATGGTTCTTATCGAACATGTTTATGTGAAGCTAGATGGTTCATGCCCCACTTGGATGGATTGTGCATTCTCGTTTGACAATCCATGCCTTAAAGGAATGATTCATGCTTAATTCATATATGCATGCTTATCATTGATGGTTTATTCTTGTAGTTTAAATCACCACTACCATGAATATTCATAAACCCTTAATCAAGCTTATTAATGCGATTGATGCGAGTTAAGTGGATTCGAAAACCCAAGGCTTTTTTTTACTTATTTCATATTATTTAGTTTAAACAAACAACCACTCTTCAAAATCAAAGATTGTTCGCTTAACTAAAATCGAACTCACTTTAGTTTCTCATAACTCAGCCTTTAGTCCCTGTGGATCGACAGCCGTGCATAAATCACTTTTCCAATGAATTGAGGTTACAAGCACGAGTAGTTTTATAAATTTAAATCTTGATCACGAACAAGGAAATAACCTCCCTTGTTTGGGCCGATCAGCCTGTCCCCAGCAACGGTGCCAAAAATGCTTGCCCGTAAAAAGTGTTGTTCAATCCCAAGCGTAAGATCTACCGTTGCAAGCTTAATAATACATGGAGTCCCATGGTTGTGTCCTCAGAGATAGGCAGTCAGAGAAAACTAGAAAATCCTTTTGAAAAGTTGTTTAGTATAAAGAAAAAGAAAATAAAATCAACGGTTGTTTGAACTTGGTTTTGTGTCAAATACACAAGGATTGTTTATAATCCTAATTAAATAGAGAAAGAACTGGGATTTAGAGTTCAACTTGTTCACATCCTAGGTTCTAATTCCTCACAATTAATACTCATCCAGATTACATTGAAGAATGGTCTAGATGGAATATTTAACTATTAAACCTTCTTGCTCAAATTACATTGAAGAATGGTTTGGGCTGAGGATTTGACAATAAAAACTATCCAACTTGTGCAAGAAATAGTATATTCATGATAAACACTCTTTGAGACATTTTTACAAGCACTTGGAATGCTTTCGGTGCTAAAAACTACCTGTGGCAAGAAACCTTGTCAACAGATAGTAAAGGCTAGCAATTCCTTATGGATCATGAGCAAATACTTGTGAACCAGCCAACCTGGATCGGGAGGCCTCTCTCGTTCACTCTTGGGGTGATGTTTATCTTGAGTGGATTGTGAATGATGTTTATCCGTCTCGATTTATCCTTCTCTATTATCCTTCTCTATTATCCACGTTTATCCTTCTCTATTATCCACTCAAGATAGGGTTTTTTAAAAAAGGAATGAGAGTTTGTAAAAAACTAGGAGTCGCCACTTTATTTTTAGGGAACAAGGAAACCACAAAAAAAAAAAGAGTTTTATTTTCAATAAAACATTGACCCCATATTTTGGAAAAGCATGGTCTTTCGAATCGAAGTTGGATTCGGGGGCTAAGTTACGAAGTGGGAAGGTTCCAAGGATCTCCTTGTAAGCACCCACCTCGCCCTAATTAAAGGTCTCCTAATTAAGTTTGGGCTTCATCAAAATCTTTTCAAAACAATCCTAGTTATCTAATCAATCACAAAATATGATATATAATATATAATAATAATACGTAATATGAAAGTATACACAATCCTAATGGTCTTAGGAGACTAGAAGTCAACCTAAGATTGGACTTGCGCCCTATTGACTGCCTACGTACCATATCAATTGCTTGACAAAGATCAAAGTCCACGTAGTTCGAATACCTTAGGACTCTCCTATTGTAATGAACCATATAGCCAAAAGAATTCTGTCTTATCTAGGACTCTAACTTCGAGAGTTTGGATTTGATCAAAACACTTTTCTTTGTATAAGAGATGGAATTTCATTCCATTTTAAACACTTTCAAAATTTTAGAGTTGTTCTCGAAGTAGAGTCCAAAACCAAGTAGAACTCTAGCTTCGAGAGTTTGGATTTGATCAAAACACTTTTCTTTGCATAAGAGATGGAATTTCATTCCATTTTAAACACTTTCAAAATTTTAGAGTTGTTCTCGAAGTAGAATCCTAAACCAAGTAGAACTCTAGCTTTGAGAGTTTGGATTTGATCAAAAAACTTTTCTTTGCACAAAAGATGGAATTTCATTTCGTTTTAAACACTTTCAAAATTTTAGAGTTGTTCTCGAAGTAGAATCCTAAACCAAGTAGAACTCTAGCTTCGAGAGTTTGGATTTGATCAAAACACTTTTCTTTGCATAAAAGATGGAATTTCATTCCATTTTAAACACTTTCAAAATTTTAGAGTTGTTATCGAAGTAGAATCCTAAACCAAGTAGAACTCTATTACTATAAAAATTCTTACAACAAAGGATAGTCTTAAGTGAGATCAAGTGGCCCCCCTAATCCTAGGGTTTCTAGCTAATCCTAGGTTAGTCTAAATACCTAAAACATTAAAATATGCATGTTGGAATTTCTGGAAAATAAAAAAATATATATATATCATCAAAAGTATAAATAATGCATGAAAGTGTCCTAAATGCAATCTAATTATTATATGTGAACCTAGGCCTGTTTCTATGTTGATTTTGGCCTAAAAAGTGAGTTTTAATACACTTTTAAGTTACTTTAAATCCATGGACAGATTTATAAGTAATCAAAAAGTGGGTTTAAAACCCATAAAATAAAAGAATAAAAGAAGTGAAAATGGCCTACTATGCAACCTAATATGATATATCAAAATAATCATACTTGAAAACAATCAATTTCATCACAAGGGAAGGGACTTACCTTTGTATGCTCCCTCGAACACAAGTCATATCATTCCAAACAAGACATAATTAAAATACAAACCTAATATTAACAATATAAAACTATCTTAAAAAAAAGAAATAGATTAATATATTTTCCTAACCTTAATAAAATGACATGCATGAAAGTAATATATTATCATATAAAATAAATCCTAATACTAATATGGTATGATTATGGAAGGATAGAAGAAAAGAAAAAAAAAAGATATGCATATTAATTCCTATTATGCATATTAAACTAAATCCTATCATGCATGCTAAACTAAATCCTATTATGTATTAAATCCTATATTAACAATGAACTATATTATATGCATACTAAGGAAATAAAATCCTAACCTAGCGTGACTAAAGAGGAAGAAGAAGAAAAAGAAGAACAAGAAGAACAAAAAAGAAAACTTTAAACTACTAACCTCTGCTTCAGGACTTCTCCTCAAGCTTCAAACTTTCTCCTCAAGCTCCAAGGACTCCAAAAACCTCAAGGACTCTAAATCTTAAGCTAGAGTGCTATGGGGGAAGCTTGTGCAATTGCTCAAGCCTCTACTCTCCAAGCTAGCTCTCTAAAGCTTATACTGTGTGTTGAAACTGATTTCAGGGCCCTCTATTTATAGGTACATAAAGCTATAGCAAGCTTTTCATTTAGGCGATGTGGGACAGAGTGGATTTCATTCTTCTACACTCCCCCTTACGTGCAGGCTCGTTTGGGCATGTTTTAAGTCCAAATTTGACGATTCAAGCGTAGAAACGATCGTGATTCGATTCTCAATGTTTTAAGAAGTGTTTGAAGTGAAAATGCATTGACCAAGGTCAAAGGTTTAGGAAAAAGTCGACAAATTAGCTATTTAGAGCCTACCGGGCCCAAATTAGGGTTTTGAAATTTGCTAACCGATTGCTTTCGAAATCATTTCTTCTTCTTGAAACAAGTTTTAAAATATTTTAGGAAAGTGTTTTGAAGCCTTTGAAGGCTTTGGTTTGATAAAAATATTGAATCCCGGTCGCTTCCGGTCGAAACCCTAATCTGGGCTTTGAAAGGGCCTTTCGAGCCTTGAGAGCCAGATGTGAGCCAGAAGGCTCAACAGGCCTTGCCACTGATCAACTTAGCTACCAAACACACCTTAAATATCTATGCCAGAGCCTCGAGGTCATTTGAGACAAGATCGACAGTCATTCAGGGCTTTTGTGATTCAAATGACAAAACTGCATTCAGTCACAAAAAGCTTCATTTTCTATCAAGCCTGGCTCAGAATGTCATGAAATTTTGCAGGGATGTTCCTAGACTCCCTAAAAACCTAATGCAAAAATAACCGACTCAATTTGACCTAAAAACTTACATGTGATAATGACCTCTACCTAATTACCCACAAGGGTAAAACTGGGAATTTAGGGTTTTAACACCCTATTTCACCTCAAATCAAAGGCAACCATTCATGACCATACTTATGGTCAAAAATGGATGTCTATAGAAGCCCCTCGTTGATGTTCATGACTTCGCCAGTGAATATCAACGAAAACAATGACATCCCATTTTTGACACAACAAAATAGGGATAATCAAACCAATTATTATTTTGAAAGCTTCGCTTCAAATTCTCTCTTCTTGGAAGTTTCACTTCTAGTTATTTCAAGGATTTTCAATCCTTTTGGAAATTGCATTTCCAATTATCGTAAAAAACTTGGGAGTCTTCAACTCATTAGTAGAAATTTCATTTCTAGTCAACTTATCCTTTTGGAAATTGCATTTCCAATTATCATAAAAAATTTTGGGAGTCTTCGACTCATTACTAGAAATTTCATTTCTAGTCAACTTAAGGATTTTCAATCCTTTTGGAAATTGCATTTCCAATTATCATATCTTTAGAAGGAATCTCACACTCATTTCTAATTATCTTCAAAATTGCTAATCACACTTTATCAAATATAGACTTCGTCTATCAACCATCATATTCTAACTCATCAAATCTCCTATGTCAGATAGGTTCAAACTTAGACTTCGCCAAATCATATTCTAAATCATCAGATCTCATATGTCAAATATAAACTTTGCCATATGTCAAATATGGACTTCACTTAACAAAATTCTTATCCTAAATCATCACATCTCATATGTCAAATATGAACTTTGCCATATGTCAAATATGGCAAAG
>JAESVK010055008.1:1016-26766 GCA_017140935.1 Hamamelis virginiana | reverse complement strand
CTTCATCTTTCTTGACTTTTTCTTGATCTATCTTCAGAATGAATGACAGGTAGTCACACCACAACGAGACCATCGTAGGACATATTGTCTCTACTTCTTTTTTCTTCTCTTTTTTTTTTTGGAAGCCCCATTCTTTGGGAGGAGTCCCACCATTGAATCTTCATCGCATGATCTAATCTTTTATATTAAAACTTTTCCAAATCTTCGCGATCTTTCCCGAGTATGAGTATACTATGGGTTGATTCGATTTGGGAAGAATCAGCCCCTAGTTACTAATCCATCTTATTTCATCTCTTCAGCTTCATCTTTCTTGACTTTTTCTTGATCTATCTTCAGAATGAATGACAGGTAGTCACACCACAACGAGACCATCGCAGGACATATTGTCTCTAAACTTAAAAGTTTCACAAGTTTGCTTTAAGCATGATGCCCGATTGATTTTTTTTTTCCTTGTGAGAAAATTGTTGGCCCAATCTTAATTATCTTAGACAAGTCATTTGTCCCTAAACAATTGATTTCACTTAATTCATGTAGGTTGATTGTCCCATATTCCTTTGCTCAACGAGCTCCAGAGAGACATTTTTCTTAAGATTTACATCCATGCCATAAACATCCACAGAGGAAGACAATGCAAAGAAGATGCAGAAGAGAATCCTTTTTTTATTTTTTTTTTATTTTTTGAACTCGAAGGGATATGACAAAACAAAGAAATCCTAAACAACAGATCACCCTAGTCCCACAAGCGGGCTAGGGAAATACTTATTATTGAAAATGAAAACTGAAATCTTACACTACTCAAAGGAAGCACAAACAAAATCCTATAAGCTACTACTCGGCAGAAACAGCTATTCATCTTTCATGGGCTTTCACTAAGGTTCTCCGTCAAGGGATCTATTAGAAAGCGGTGCGGTGGTGGGCTCAAGCTAATTGATTGGAGAAATTGGATGGTGAGACAACTTTGTGGTCAATCAAATCTTGTATTTCATGGCGAAGGCGGTAGCACTGGTTGGTCGAATGGCCCGGGTATTGATGAAAATTGCAGTATTCATCTCCATTAAAGGATTTGGGTATGGACTTAGGGAGAGGCCTTGGCTCGAGGGGTTGCAAAAGGTTTTGATTTTTCAATATCTTGAGGATTTGATCCAACGGCATGTGGAAATTAGCAAATTGGCGAGGTGGATTTTTTCCATTGGAAGGCAATGTGGGTGGGATAATGGTATTGACTTCATCACTTGATTCTTCCTCGAAAATGGTTCGTTGTCTTTTGAGAGATGGTTTGACTTCGATGGATCCTTTAGCAAGGGCGTCTTCGACTTGGGTCCCAGCCCCAACAAGAGCTTTAAAATTGGGAAAGTACTGTGCAAACAGATACTTGTGGTAGATGGATAATAAGCTCTTGAGTACCATCTGGATTTGTTCTTCATCGGCTGGTCGGTTGATCATCTGAGAGGCCTTAACCCTCCACCTCATAATAAAAGGTGAGAAGGTCTCATAGGGTTCTTGCTTGGTTGTTTCCAAATCATGACGAGTGACGTCAATTTCTGTATTGTACTGGTAGTGGCTAATAAACCCAATGCAAATGTCCTCCCACGTCTTTATCTTAGACTCATCCAAATGTAAGAACCATTTCAAAGCAAATCCGGTAAGCGACTCATGAAACATTTGGGCTAGTAACTCATCATCAGCCCCACGAGGATGCATGGCTCTCACATACATCTTCAAATGGATCTTAGGACAACCCATCCCATCAAACTTTTCCAATTCCGGTATACAGAAGTGGCTGGGTAAGCTGGCTTTTGGGAATAAGGAGAGTGAGGTCATGTCCATCAAGTCATCAGACCTTCGGAATCCTTTAAGGGCTTTTTCCAGGGCTTCAATCCTACTATTCAGGAGAATAGGCTCTTCAGCGAGGTATGAAGGATTTTTGGTTTGAGGGTTTTCATCCAGGTCCACGGGCTTAACGGATTCAAAGATGGGCTTAGGCTTAAGGGATGATTCTCCTATTTCAGCCCCATTCTTTTCAGATATATCTTGGGTTGCTTTTAGGGCTAGGAAATCGTCGGCCATTTGAGCTAGGGCTTCCATTCTTTCATTGGAGGACATGATTATGGCAGCACCAGTAGGGGAAACCTCTTCATTGTTAGCCATATCGGAATCAATAGATGAATCAACACTTAACCCAGGCCCACTAGAGTCAACGATCCAAGCCAGAATGCTCTAAAAAGAGAAGAAAATTTTGAAATCAATCTAAAGCCCCATGATTGCTTTTTGAAAAAGAATAATATTTCATAAAACTCACAAAGCCCCTTCTTTCTAGGACATTCCTTTGAAAATGATGAAGGTTCACACCAAAAGCACGTGAGGTAGACTAGGGAATCTTAGGGAAAGAAGCCCCTAATAAAGACACTCAGAATGAACAGACCTATAGAACCTGGGCTTAAAGTTCGCACAATTCTTACTTTCTCTCTCTACAAGATCCACAGACATATGGGGATCACTTGGTAGCATAGCACTACAATGGACCAAGGCCCACAGACAATGGGGCAAGCCCCTGATTGGTACTCTAATCTCGTAGGAGGCTTTTCCAAAGGTAACAAAAGAGCAATAGACCTAATTGCCCTACAATCTATGGGTTCTACACTTATCTTGCTCAAATATGTATGGGCAATTGAGGAAAATTCGGCAGCATAACCCTACCATCAGGGTAATTGAAGAGCTGAAGGGTATAAGGATTATACTTCCGATGGGTACCCCAAACAAAGATGAATAATGGTCAAGGACCACTAAACTTTCGAGATCATGGGCCTAAGGCCAGCACAAGGATCACTTCCTAACCACAAGGCCCACAAATGGGCACAACCACTCGGTAGCAAAACACAACAACAGGCCCGGGCCCAGGAACAAAGAAGGGATAAGGACTATACCTTTGGCAACTATCCCAACCTTTAGGACATTTTCCTTATGGGTTAAGAGTATTCATCGAAGGTGCAGACTTAAGGATCCTACTCTAGACCATGGACCTAAAGCCCACACAAATCTCACCTCAAACACTCTCACATTCTATCCTATGAAGATGGGCCTAAAGCCCCAGCAAGAATTTCATCAAAAACTCTTAAACTCACATCCCAATCTTATTGCAGGCCTATACCTTCCATCCAAAGAGTATGGGCCTAAAGCCCACACTTCAAACTCACCTAAGGCCTATAAACGGACATCACTATTCAGACAGCATAACACTACCACGGGCCTAAGTCCAAGGATATGTAGGGTACTAAGCCCTCATCAAGTACCTTAACTCTTTAGAGACACTTCCCTTAAGAGTTCAGGGCATTTTATAAGGTCTAGACCTACAATCCCAGGTCCTAGTGGTTCTACACATTTCACAATCATGGCTCATACAAAACCGGGGGTAAAATCCGGCAGCATAACGTTACAATAATGTGCTTAAAAGTGACGTAGGATATGTGTCTTACAGAGACAGTCTATATGGACTAATGCAAAGGGTAGGATAAGTGTCCCTTACTCGCTCGGTCCAATCGATATACCTAACCACATGTGACATCAGGAATGCCGCGTGGGTCCAACAGTACGTGATTGGTCCGTTTGATATACCCGAAGGTACTTGGCAAGAAAGGTGATGGCTTTCGCATACATGGAACCTGAGAGTCAAAGAAACCGGGCCCAGGGCTAGGCTCATCGTTGGCTATAGCATACAACGTCCTAAACATGCAGAGTCAATGCGCACACAATGCAGGAATTAAAGTCACACAATCATACAAATGCAAGTGATTGATTATATTAATTAAGAAATTGAAAAGCCCAAAAATAATTAATTGGAGTTTAGCCCTCGACATCCCCAGTGGAGTCGCAAGTCTGTGAACCAGCCAACCTGGATTGGGAGGCCCTCTCGTT
Source organism: Hamamelis virginiana (assembly GCA_017140935.1). Lineage (NCBI taxonomy): Eukaryota > Viridiplantae > Streptophyta > Magnoliopsida > Saxifragales > Hamamelidaceae > Hamamelis > Hamamelis virginiana. The sequence goes on along the minus strand of JAESVK010055008.1, from coordinate 22,854 downwards.
CACTCTTGGGGTGATGTTTATCTTGAGTGGATTGTGGATGATGTTTATCCGTCTCGATTTATCCTTCTCTATTATCCACATTTATCCTTCTCTATTATCCACTTAAGATAGGGTTTTTTTGAAAAAGGGATGAGAGTTTGTAAAAACTAGGAGTCGCCACCTTATTTTTAGGGAACAAGGAAACCACAAAAAAGAGTTTTATTTTCAATAAAACATTGACCCCATATTTTGGAAAAGCATGGTCTTTTGAATCAAAGTTGGATTCGGGGGCTAGGTTACGAAGTGGGAAGGTTCCAAGGATCTCCTTGTAGGCACTCACCTCGCCCTAATTAAAGGTCTCCTAATTAAGTTTGGGCTTTATCAAAATCTTTTCAAAACAATCCTAGTTATCTAATCAATCACAAAATATGATATATAATATATAATAATAATATATAGTATGAAAGTATACACAATCCTAATGGTCTTAGGAGACTAGAAGTCAACCTAAGATTGGACTTGCGCCCAATTGACTGCCTACGTACCTTATCAATTGCTTGACAAAGATCAAAGTCCACGTAGTTCGATTACCTTAGGACTCTCCTATTGTAATGAACCATATAGCCAAAAGAATTCTATCTTATCTAGGACTCTAACTTCGAGAGTTTGGATTTGATCAAAATACTTTTCTTGGCATAAAAGATGGAATTTCATTCCGTTTTAAACACTTTCAAAATTTTAGGACTCTTCTCGAAGTAGAATCCTAAACCAAGTTGAACTCTAGCTTCGAGAGTTTGGATTTAATCAAAACACTTTTCTTTGCATAAAAGATGGAATTTCATTCCGTTTTAAACACTTTCAAAATTTTAGGACTCTTCTCCAAGTAGAATCCTAAATCAAGTAGAACTCTAGCTTCGAGAGTTTGGATTTAATCAAAACACTTTTCTTTTCATAAAAGATGGAATTTCATTCCGTTTTAAATACTTTCAAAATTTTAGGACTCTTCTCGAAGTAGAATCCTAAACCAAGTAGAACTCTAGCTTCGAGAGTTTGGATTTGATCAAAACACTTTTCTTTGCATAAAAGATGGAATTTCATTCCGTTTTAAATACTTTCAAAATTTTAGGACTCTTCTCGAAGTAGAATCCTAAACCAAGTAGAACTCTATTACTATAAAAATTCTTACAACAAAGGATAGTCTTAAGTGGGATCAAGTGATCCCCCTAATCCTAGGGTTTCTAGCTAATCCTAGGTTAGTCTAAATACCTAAAACATTAAAATATGCACGCTGGAATTTCTGGAAAATAAATAAAAAAATATCATCAAAAGTATAAATAATGCATGAAAGTGTCCTAAATGCAATCTAATTATTCTATGTGAACCTAGGCATGTTTCTATGTTGATTTTGGCATAAAAAGTGAGTTTTAATACATTTTTAAGTTACTTTAAATCCATGGACAGATTTATAAGTAATCAAAAAGTGGGTTTAAAACCCATAAAATAAAAGAATAAAAGAAGTGAAAATGGCCTAATATGTGACCTAATATGATATATCAAAATAATCATACTTGAAAACAATCAATTTCATCACAAGGGGAAGGGACTTACCTTTGCATGCTCCCTCGAACACAAATCATATTATTCAAACAAGACATAATTAAAATACAAACCTAATATTAACAATATAAAACTATCTAAAAAAAAAAAAAGGAAAACTATTTTAATAAACTAATCCCTAACCTATCATGCATACTAATAAAAAGAAAACTATAAAAGAAAAAAGAAGAAGAAAAACTAACCTCTTTCTCTGCCTCCTTGCTTCAAGCCTTCTCCTCAAGCTCCAATCCTTCTCTCCAAGGACTCTAAGGACCTCAGAAACTTTAAAACTTAAGCTAGAGTGCTATGGGGGAAGCTTGTGCAATTGCTCAAGCCTCTACTCTCCAAGCTAATTCTCTAAAGCTTATTCTGTGTGTTGAAACTAATTTCAGGGCCCTCTATTTATAGGTTCACAAAGCTATAGCAAGCTTTTCATTTTTCCGATGTGGGACAGAGTGGATTTCATTATTCTACACTACGTGCAGGCTCGTTGGGCCTGTTTTAAGTCCAAATTTGACGATTCAAGCGTCGAAACGATCGTGATTCGATTCTCCATGTTTTAAGAAGTGTTTGAAGTGAAAATGCATTGACCAAGGTCAAAGGTTTAGGAAACAGTCGACCGATTAACCGTTTAGAGCCTGCCGGGCCCAAATTAGGGTTTTGAAATTTGCTAACCGATTGCTTTCGAAATCATTTCTTCTTCTTGAAACAAGTTTTAAAATGTTTTAGGAAAGTGTTTTGAAGCCTTTGAAGACTTTGGTTTGATAAAAACATCGAATCCTGGTCGCTTTCAGTTGAAACCCTAATCTGGGCTTTGAAAGGGCCTTTCGAGTTTCAAGAGCCAATCATGAGCCAGAAGGCTCAACTGACCTTGCCACTGATCAACTTAGCTACAAAACACACTTTAAATATCTATGCCAAAGCCTTAAGACCATTCGAGACAAGATCTTTAGTCATTCAGGGCTTTTGTGATTCAAAGGACAAAACTGCCCTTCAGTCACAAAAGGCCTTATTTTCTATCAAGCTTGGCTCAAAATGTCATGAAATTTTGCAGGGCTGTTCCTAGACTCTCTAAAAACCTAATGCAAAAAGAACCGACTCAATCTGACCTAAAAACTTACATGTGATAATGACCTCTACCTAATTACCCACAAAGGGTAAAACTGGCAACTTAGGGTTTTGACACCCTATTTCACCTCTAATCATAGGCAACCATTCATGACCATACTCATGGTCAAAAATGGATGTCTACAATAGGTAATGGCCTTAGGATTATAATTCTGCATAAATCAAGTAGCTGCAAACTTATCGATAGGGTCATAGGCCTATCGATAGGCCCATCAATAGGGCTACAAGCCTATCGATAGGAATGAGCCCGGGAAGTTTCCTAAATCAAATTGAAGTCTATTTTAGCAACTCCAGACTTGCTATTCCGAGGGTTTTTGGCTGGGAAGGCTGAGAGGCACTATATAAGCACTTTTTGGAGACAGAAAGAGGATCCCGAATCATCATAGACTGTGACCTAGCCTCCATTGACAATTTCTCATCTCTCTCATACCATTCGACTGAGATTTTGGCTGCACATGGAAGGAACAAAGATCTCCGGAGATTCAGCCCCGATCATGAGCAGCTAAATTCTTCTCCTTGGGTGTAGATGAAGCTTGGTTAGTGGTTTGATTATGTTTTGATTAATGTTTAAGGTTTTGTAATAGGTTTATGATAATTGTACAACTCTGAGAGATTGTCATTTTATGCAATCCGTTCTTCAACGATTTTATATATTTGAATGTGAAGGTTTTCTGTGATTTCATTCATATTATTTGTGCAATAGTATCGATTGGATATACTTAGGTTCATATAGTCTGTTCATGCCTAACTAGGATAACGTGTGCATGCTTCGCTTAACAGGTTATGCCTTGTTTGGATGAGTTTACTACGTGAACGAATTTATAGTATTTTGTATGGTTTATTCTTGTAGTTTAGATCATCATTGATCATAAACAATTGCGAAACCTTTACGTTAATCATATGCATAATAATTCCCTAACTAAAGTGGATTCGAAACCCGAGGTTTTCCTTTAATTTGAATTAATCATCTTTTTATACTCTTTAGTTTAAACAAACAACCAACTCTCAAATCAAGAAATTGTTTGGTAACTAAAATCGGATTTGTAATAACTTCTCATAACTCAGCCATTAGTCCCTGTGTTCGACACCCGTACACTGATTACTTTTCAAACGAATTGAGGTTACAAGTACGAGTAGTTTTATAAATTTAAATATTTATCACAAACAAGGAAATAACCTCCCTTGTTTGGGCTGATCAAATTTAGGCGCCGTTGCCGGGGACTATTGCACGGTTATAGAATTTACGATGAATCTTGTTTTAGTTGTAGTTTAAGATTTTATTTTCCTATTTCTACTTATCTTCCCTTTTTCTCGGTTCAGGTTGTTGACTTACAGGTTCACTGAAGATTTTGCGTGCTAAGGCCAAAGGCCAAATTGCTTAAAAATAAAAATTTTGCCCAGGTGTCAAAGTTTTGGATAGGACCGCATAAAGATTAGCAATCGGGACCGAGGGGAGTATCTTCTCATCTCAATTTTATTTTCATAATATATTGCATTCACTCACTGCATTCCATTCATCTGGGGGTTATTTGCATGTACGGTAGAAGGTCTGTGTCCTGTGACCTACAACCGCTTGACCTAGAGTTAGAAAGTACCTTACGGTCTCTTCGAGCTAGTCGACCCTATCTAGGGTCAGAGTTTGATAATCCAATGGAAAATCAAGGTCAAGACCCACCTCGACCTGTTGTAGTTCCACAGCAAGTCCAGCCAGCACCTAAGATGATTAGAGATCACTTTATGCCTGGTGCATTCACTCCACCTTCCTGCATTCAAATTCCCAATATTGAAAACGTCCAGTATGAGATTCGACATGCCACACTTCAGATGTTATCGACCTTCTATGGGTTGGATAGGGAGAATCCATACGATCATCTTACTGAGTTTTTAGGGATTTGTTCCACCAATAGAATTCAGGGCCTCACTGCTGATGCCATCAAAATCCTTTTGTTCTCGTATTCTCTGCGAGATAAAGCCAAGACCTGGATTAACACCCTTAGGACCACAGAGCCTGTCACCACTTGGTCTAACCTTCAGACATTATTTCTGGCTAGGTTCTACTCTATTGGTCGTACCACTCAAATGAGGTATGCTATTACCCATTTCGTTCAGAGAGAGGGCGAGTCGTTTCATGAGTCATGGGAGAAAATGAAGGAACTCCTTCGATTGTGTCCCCATCATGGTATTCCTGATTGGCAAGTTGTCCAGTCGTTCTTTCAGGGTTTATGTGCTAAGGATAAGAGTCTAGTGAATTCTGCGAGTGGAGGTGCGATTTTGAGGAAGAGTGCTGAGGAGGCATGGGATTTATTTGAAATTCTCAGTGAGGATTCTGTCATTATGGCCTCGATGAATCAAAATGATAGAGGTTCATCTTCGACCTCTAATTCTAGGAAGGGTGTATATGAGGTAGAGAGTACCACAGTGATAAACCAACAAGTGGCGGCATTGTATGTGAAAATGGATCAACTGCTTGCTGCTCAAGGTCAACCACCTAGGACTTTTTCTTCATCTGTGACCCCAGTGAGTGCGGTGTGTGATATCTGTGTAGATGTTGGTCATGACACTCTGCAGTGTCCTATGGCTCCCCAGTATTCCGAGTTTGTCCAGGAACAGGTCAATGCAGCTCAAGGGTTTTCTAACCCAAGGAGTGACCCTTATTCGAATGCTTATAATCCGGGATGGAAGAGTCACCCTAACTTACGGTGGTCTCAACCTTCCCAAGGGACAGGAAACCAGTTCCAAGGGTCGAGTAACCCCTATCAGCAAGCCCCTAGGTCCAACTTCCAAGGGGATAATTCTAATGCTGCACCACATTATAGACCACCTCACCTTCAGTCCCAATCTCAAAACCAAAGAGTCAACCCATAGCAAGCACCTCAAAGCTAAAGGACTAGTGGTTTTGAAGAGCAAGTCCTTAAAGCTCTGAAAAACATAGAAGCTAATAGTCAACTCCTGAGTTCTCATTCACAATCCATTGCTAAGTTAGAGACTCAAGTTGGGCAAATCGCGGCCACCCTGAGCCGTCGAGAGGAGGGAAGACTTCCGAGTCAACCCATCAATAACCCTAAAGGAGTGCACTTAGCTGAGAGTTCATCTTCACAGGACTCTCACTATCATGAGGAGGTAAAAGCGGTCACTACTTTGAGGAATGGTAAAGTTGTTGATAATAAGGTTGAGGAGAGAGTTAATGAGGATGAGAATGTGTCTAGAGTTCCTAAGGTTGGGGAAGTGAGTGAGAAGAAAAAGAGTGAGAATGAGAAATGGAAGAGTATAATGAGTGAGCCTAAGAGGGATAACTTTCCCTCCAATTCTGATGACCCATTGGCATCATATGTGCCAAGGGCTCCATTCCCATCGGCGTTGGTTGCGCCAGTAAGAGAAAAAAAGAAGGGAGCATCTTTGAGTGAGATGTTAGAAGTTTTTAAGCAAGTTCACATTAATCTACCACTCTTAGATGCCATTAAGCAGATTCCCTCATATGCCAAATTCTTGAAGGACCTATGTACTTAGCAGCGCAAGGAACGTGTGCATTTCGCTAAATCAACGGTCCTCTCGGATGTGGCAAGTGCTGTGGTTCAGTACCACGTCCCTGTCAAACGTAAAGACCCGAGTACTCCGACCATTCCATGCTTCTTAGGGAGTCATTATGTAGATCGGGCCTTGATCAATTATGGGGCTAGTGTGAATATCCTTCCATACTCTGTGTATGAGAAAATAGAGCTCGGCGAGCTCAAGCCTACACCCACCGTGTTACAGTTTGCCGATAGGTCGACCAAGGTTCCTAGGGGTGTGTTACAGGATGTGTTAGTTAAGATCGAGTCATTTGTCTTTCCGGCCGTTTATTGTTCTAGATATGGAGCCTATAAATACCACTAGACCCCAAATTCCAGTCATTATAGTTAGACCTCTTCTTGTGACTGCAAATGCAGTCATACATTTTCAGTTGGGTATCATGGAAGTTTCATTTGGTAATATGAAGGCTAAGCTTCAAGTGTACCATGCTGTAACGCACCCTCATCACTTTGAGGAGTGCTCGTTTGTAGATGTCATTGATCATGCAGTCGAGGAGGCTTTGCCTTTTATCTTGTCCCAAGATCCTTTAGAGTCATGTCTGGCGCATTTTAATTATGAAGATTTTGATATTGACCAGTCTATTCTAGAGGTGAATCAGATTCTCGAGTCAACTCCTGCATTAGGTAACCTACCTTGGAAGCCTAAAGTCGAGGCCTTGCCTCAATTGTCTAGTACCCCCATGCCTACATCTTTAGAGGTTGCCCCGAAACTTGAGTTAAAGCCTTTACCGACTAATCTTAAGTATATGTTTTTAGGTGCCAATGACTCTCTTCCGGTTATCATTGCTTCTGATTTGAGTATAGAGCATGAGTGTAAGCTCATGAAAATTCTGGATGAGCATAAGCAAGCCATATGATGGTCAGTTGCCGATCTTAAGGGTATAGATCAGTCTATTTACATGCACCGAATCCATCTTGAGGAGGGAGCTATGCCTTCACGGGAAATGCAGCGAAAGCTCAATCCCAACATGAAGAAAGTGGTTATGAAAGAGGTCGTGAAGTTGTTGGATGCGGGTATCATCTACCCCATCTCTGATAGTGCTTGGGTAGCTCCTACCCAAGTTGTGCCTAAAAAGTCCGGTCTTACTGTAGTTACTAATGATGAGGGTATTCTAGTCCATACTCGAGCTACCACTGGGTGGCGAGTATGCATCGATTATAGAAAGCTTAATTCTAGGACTAGGAAGGATCACTTTTTACTTCCTTTTATTGACCAAATTCTAGAAAAACTTGCGCGGCAGAGCTTTTATTGCTTTTTAGATGGTTATTCTGGATATAACCAAATTGCAGTGTACCCCGAGGACCAAGAAAAGACCACCTTTACTTGCCTTTTTGGCACTTTTGCCTATAGGCGCATGTCATTCGGCCTATGCAATGCTCCTAGCACATTCCAAAGATGCATGACAGCCATCTTCTTTGACATGATTGGAGATTTTCTAGAGGTTTTTATGGATGACTTTTTGGTCTTTGGTTCGTCTTTCGATTCTTGCCTCTCTAATCTCTCTAAGGTCTTAAAGCGTTGTTGTGAAACCAATTTGGTCCTGAGTTGGGAAAAGAGCCATTTTATGGTTCTTGAGGGTATTGTTTTAGGACACGTAGTGTCTAGTCATGGTATTGAGGTCGATCGTGCGAAAGTCGATTTAATTGCTAAGTTGCCACCCCCTACCACTGTCAAGCAGATTAGGTCCTTCCTTGAACATGCCGGTTTTTACCGGCGATTTATCAAAGACTTCAGTAAAATTTCTAGGCCCTTGTGCAATCTTCTTGCCAAGGACATTCCCTTTGTCTTTGATGAGGCTTGTCTGAAAGCCTTTACCACACTGCTTTCTCTCTTGAGCACTGCTCCTATTATGCAGCCCCCGAATTGGTCCTATCCATTTGAGATTATGTGTGATGCGTCTGACTGCGCTATAGGGGCTGTTTTGGGTCAAAGGATAGACAAATTTCCTCGAGTTATATATTATGCTAGTAAAACTCTTGATGAAGCTCAAATGAACTACACCACCACTGAAAAAGAGTTACTAGCTGTTGTCTATGCCTTAGATAAATTTCGTTCTTATCTGTTAGGGTCCAAAGTCATAGTTTTCTCTGATCATGCCGCTCAGCGGTACCTTCTGTCCAAAAAAGAGACCAAGCCTAGGTTGATTAGATGGATTCTTCTCTTGCAGGAGTTCGATTTTGAGATTCAGGATAAGAAAGGGTCGGAGAATGTGGTAGCTGACCACCTGTCTAGGATTCTAGCGAATAAGGATAGTGATACTCTTCCGATTCGGGATTCCTTTCCCGACGAGCAATTATTCGCAGTTTCTCAGGTATCTTTGCCTTGGTACGTTCATATTGTTAACTATTTAGCTACAGGGCTTATACCTTCTACTTGGGCTAAACAAGATAGGGATCGATTCTTTTCACAAATTAGAAATTATTTTTGGGAGGATCCTATTCTGTCTAGGTACTGTGCGGACCAAGTGATCCGCCGATGCATCCCTGAGAATGAGGTGCATGATATTTTGAAGTTCTGCCACACTCTGGCTTGTGGTGGACACTTTAGTGGCAAAAAGACCTCCGCTAAAGTCCTTGAGTGTGGGTTCTACTGGCCCACCTTGTTTAGAGATGCTATGGACTTCTGTCGGTCCTGTGATAATTGCCAGAAAATGGGCTCGATGTCTAGAAGAGATATGATGCCTCTGAACCCAATTCTTATTGTTGAAATATTTGATGTTTGGGGCATTGATTTCATGGGACCCTTTCCCATCTCTCATGGTTTTGAATACATCCTAGTGGCTGTGGATTATGTGTCTAAATGGGTAGAGGCGGTTGCCACTAGGACAAATGATCATAAGGTCGTTCTGAAGATCCTTCAAGAGAACGTGTTCTCTCGATTTGGGTGTCCTAGGGCTATCATTAGTGATGGAGGTTCACATTTTAATAATAAACCTTTTGCGGCACTTGTTGCCAAGTATAATGTACACACTTAACTCTTGTGAGTATAATATACACACTTAACTCTTGTGATTAGCTATGAAAATTTTTGTAAATTTTTGTTTTGGGATGCTGTTACTTGTCTTCCATGATAATTTCTCCGGTACTTGTGCATTATAATACCCATAAAGCTATACTTTATGCATTTTTTGCTCCTCATCTTTGAATTAGTTTGTTCCTAAATATTCTACACATGCACGAACCATTTTGAATATTTTCTTTTAACAGATGAGTATGTGAGAATGATCCTAGTTCAAAGTGGAGACTTACAACCATTTATGCATATGTTGAGCCATGCTTATCGTTCTGGGGCGCATATATTCATATTGATCGTTTCATTGTATTTAGTCATTCCTTGTGAATTATGCATGGCATTTCTACTTAATTAAGTGCAAATATAGTATTGTTGCATGTTGAGCAACTGGGAACATATGGGTATTCTTGAATATGATTTTAGGCCTTTCTTCTGAGTCCGAAAGCTTTATGTCAATAGTTGTGTTTATAGGTCAGTTGCGTTCCACTCGTACCCAGTTTTGAGCCGTCAATCCATTTATTCTTACACATAAGTAGCTATGGGTTTGAGTATGTATTTTTGAGTTGTTTTGATGCATTAAGGATGTGTGAGTCATGAGGAAGCGTCTTGGTGTTTGAAGCCGGAAAAAAAAAAATTCTGCAAATAGGGTGAAATTCGAAATTACCTTATCGATAAGGTCACCTATCCTATCGATAGGTGACCCTCACAGCTTTCAAAATCCTGAAACCTGATCCAAGCCCTATCGATAGGTCACCACCCCTATCGATAGGCTTATCGATAGGGTCTTTTACCTTATCGATAGACACCATTTCAGTCCTTTTACACCTGCAAGCCGAGCCATACCCTATCGATAGGCTCCTAACCCTATCGATAGGGATGACTAGATTCCAAAATATAAAAAAATAAAAAAAAATAAAAAAAAATGGTTTTGGCCACAAGGCCTTTCCCCTTTCTTTCTTCTTTTTCTTTCTTTTCTTTCTTTTTCTCTTTTCTTCTCCTTTTCTTTTCTATCCTTCCTCCCGCGCCTTCTCACCTTCGAACTCCTCACATCCCGACCCTCCATTGTTGCCGCTGCAACCTTCCATCATCTCTTCCCTCACGGCACGACACTCTCCCAAAACCCTTTTCTTTCTCCCTATTCATCACCCACACTTCGTAAACCCTATTTTCACCATATCCCAAATGACCACCCCATCTCATATCTCTCCATTCTCATATTTCTAACAACCCCAAACAGAGAAACCGTGGCTGAGTATTGGGGGTTGACATTGGCATGATTTGACTGTGGCTCATTATCGATTTTATTTGTTCTTTATGTGTGGGTAATTGCAATCCGAACTTAGATTTGAAGTGATTCGAATTATGTGAGTTTCTGTGGGGAGGTGTATAGATGCGAGTATCTGTATCCTGCACTGGGTTTGTTGAATCGATTAATCGCCATGATGCATTGACAGGTAATTTGGGTTGATATAGCCACTGTGTTGAGGTTGGATATGAGTTAGTTTTTGGATATTGCTGGGTGAATTTTTGATTGAGTGTGATACTGTGAAGTGTAGTGAAGTGGTGAAGTGATTCTTTGTATTTGAAAATGGTGAGACAAAAGCAGCCTTCTGTGCCCTTAAATAAGGGTAAATCTGTTGTAGCCCAATCGGATCAACCGACAAAGAGATCGGAGATAGGGCCAGCCATTTAAGAGACTCCACCGGTTAGGCCGGCGCGTACAAAGAACCCATCTGTGGGTAAGGGTCAGAGGGTGGTTTATAAGGATAGCACTGATTCAAACAGCGAGTCCGCCTCTGATCCTACTTTCCGACGACCACCTGGGTCGGGTTCCGGGGCTCAGTCTGACGACGCCAGTGAGTTCTTTGATCCCTATGAGATTGACACTGAGCACCCTACTATTGGCATTACTGGGGGCATTAAAAAGCCCTTTACATCCAGGCCCGCTAAATGGTCTGGCACGTCCAGAAAAGAGAGACCACCACCACAGAAAAAATAGAAAAGTGATATCAAGAGTTGGACGGATATTCTGAAAGAAAAGAAATTCAATGTGGAGAGATTCGTGGATGTTTCGAAATTTGTGGAGGAATCACCTCTTGTGACTCGCCTCCAATGGCGACACTTGACAGCATGGATGATAAAGGGTAAGGGTTACAAACCCTCCCTAGTATGAGAATTTTATGCCGTCGCGAATCTACACTAGCGCGACAATGAGATGTTTGTCGTCCGAGTGGGCAAACGTTCGATCGAGCTCACCGTAGACTGGATAGAACAGTATTTAGGTGTTGAGCGTCCCGTTCCTGCCTCCATTACTTTCCCTCCTGCCGAGGATGATGCCGATCACCCACTTTTGACACCAACTCAGTGTGCTCAGGTCGTTTGTGTTGATCCAGCTCGATACTCCGGGGGCAACTTCACGAGCGGCACCATGAAGACCATTTATGCTGTGATGATCAAGTTGCTTTTATGCAACTTGAGACCTCGAGGGACAAATAGCAGCATTCATTTAGACATGATCAGACTTTTAATAGCTTTTATGGGCGAGGATGAGATTGATATTGCCCACCTGATCTTCAGAGAGATGCGTTCCTTTATCCAGCTCCGGCCGCCACAGCAGAATATGCCCTTACCCCATATGATTACACAACGATGTCTTAAGGCCGGGTGTACGTCATCCGAGCAGAGCTTATGGGGAGAGGGACCTATTACTCCAGTCACACTGACGAGGAGTTTGAGAGCTGCACAGTCTGCATTGTCGAGGCGTCGGGGGGAATTACCAGAGCCACCACAGCCAGCATCTCAGCCAGCAGTTACTGAGACAGTGCCACCTGGGCCTGTCGAGACTACTTCAGGGCCATCTGGGCCAGCTGAGACATTGCCATCTGGGCAACCTGAGACTGTACCTGCCCATCCCTCTGGTGTCGAGGGTTTGTTATTACAGTTGTTGGATGGGCAGAAGCAGTTGTTGGACGGGCAGCAGGCCTTGATGAGAGAGCATGAGCAGATTCGAGCTGAGCTGCAGCGTCAGTCCGCTAGACAGAGAGTTTTATGGCGTATCCAGCAGGAGCTCCCTCTCACTACTGTCGATTTTTCATTATTTGATGAGCCTGGTGACGAGATCCCACCTGGGGATGCTCGTATGGATGAAGATTTGGATATTGACCCACAGGATGGGATGAGGGCGGAGGTCGAGTAGAGGGATGATATTGTTGATGGGGCAGAGTAGTTTGTTGATGGAATGAGTTAGGATTGAGTCTAGTTTGTTTTTAGTATTTTCAGTTAAGTGTTAGATTGGTAATTAGGATGTTTTGAACGAGTTTGCTTGGGTAGTAACCTGAACCATGTTTGAAGCCATCTCGTATTGGTGTTTGATCGACTCAGAGAACAAGGGAGATTATTCCTTGTTAGTGATCAAGATTAATTAATTTATAAACCGCGTGTTTGCTAATCTCAATTCAATTGCGACTGGTGAGCACGGGTGTCGAACCACTGGGAAAATGCAGGTTTATAATAAAAGACTATTAGAATTAATTAAGTTGAAAGAATAATGTCAAATTAACTTGTTGGTGAAAAGTGCTCCGATTGGGTCGAAGCGAAAATGCAGTATTTTAATAAAGCTGATTAAAAACGCGATTACTTTGGTGGAATGAGCGGAACTTGGGTGAGAAGCCCATTGAATATCAATTATACAATTTATATTATAAAATCCTCAATATAGTAATTATGTATGGTGGTTCTTCCAACTACAAGAAAGAAGTCCCAAAAAGATTATGAATACAGGACCGGCAGGTTTATCCTTGAAAAGAATGGAATATCGCTATCCACCTTAAATGGGGATAAAGCATGCTGGTTTGTATTCATACCAATAAGTACCATTGCATAATTATATAATTGCAATCACAGATGTACAATTATATGATATTATATTTAGCGATAGTGTGCGGTAAAACCTTCACAACTATGCAATCACATAATAAAAATAAAGGGATGCTTATAAAATAGAATCGTATAAAGAATCCAACTTCATCCTCACCCAAGCTTGGAGTATTAGCTACACATCAATGGAGGAGAATATCCTTTATCCATGACAAGCTCTAAGGGTTCACGGGATGGAAAAAGTAAAATAAAAGCAGTAAGTAAATGACTGAAATAAATAAAGAAAATGGCAGAAATAAATAAAGAAAAGGGCTGAAATAAATAAAGAAAAAGTGACTGAAATAAATAAAGAAAATGGCAGAAATAAATAAAGAAAAGGACTTAAGTAAATAAAGAAAAGGACAGTAAAAGTACAGAACAATTCTCAAGTGAGAATTGAGCCATGCATAAAAAGGGAAAATTGCAGAAATTAAAGTATTGAAAGTAAAGACTGTAAAAGTAAAGAACAATCCTCAAGTGAGAATTGAGCCAGGCATTAAAGGAAAAATTGCAGAAAAGTAGAAATTGCTGAAAAAGTAAATGACCGAATAAAACGCAGAATTAAACTGTAACATGAAGTCTATTAAAAATAACAGAGTAATGATTCAGAGCAAAAGTCTTGAACCCTCTTTAAGTCGCCTTTACACGTGTATATATCGAAATGAAATGCAAAAGATGAAAATACCCTTGAAATATCTCAAAATATCTAAGGAAGCCCTCAGCCGCCTAAGGTCTATCGATAGCGAAGGGGCGCTATCGATAGTACCTCTATCGATAGCGAAATCCTGGCTATCGATAGACATGTGGCACTTTGCCTCATGATTTGCAGAAATTCTTCGTAGTTCTTTCGTACTTCAATAGGCTACTGTGGATCTTTTCTGAATGCTCATTAATTCGAGATGATCATCAAGGCTTCATAGGCGACGACTTCTATTTATACAATCTGCACAGATTTCTTGAAACAGAGAATTTAACCCAGTTGTACAGATCTTATGCAAAACGATATTTATTATTCAATTATTCATATAAGAGAACACAGTAATACCATCATTTGAGAGCATGATTGTGATACAATCACACTCCCCAACTTAGGTTTTGCTAGTCTCTTAGCAAATAGTTAAACTCTTAAGATGAATTAAAATTAGAAATAGAAAAAGCCACTTTCGCAGGGAAACGCGATTGCATTTAGCGTATGCAACAAGCCTTTTAAACCCCTAGGTTACCCTAGCGGACGAGTGAAGTCTCGTGAGGGTTTGCAGAATTGATACCCACAAACATAAATAAATAAAAGAATCATTTGATAAAGAATTTTAAAATTATACTATGTACACAGTAAGAGTTTCATCCACAGATATATCAATATTCATAATTGAAAATTTAAAATACAGGAAATGCTATTTTTAACAGGTAATTAGCAAGTGTTCAATGTGTAGTGAGGATGAACTTGATAGAATCAAAATAATGCAATAAGAGTACGAGAATTAACCCTAAATAAGTTTCAACTTCAAATCCTCACTGATGGTCACTCGCAAAAGATGTTCACTCTGAAAGGTTAGTAACCCAGAGTTCCCAAATGGAAATATACAAGTATAAAACTTATACATTAAGCTCTAAAAAATGACCAATGAAAGATGAAATAACGAAGTTATATATGCAAAGATGCAGTTCATACATAAATAAAACTTAAATAAACAAGTAATCACAAGAGAATAGTGCGCAAAATTTTGAAATCAAAAAGGTCTTTATAGGCTTGTAATGTATTTGGTTGTAACAGAAGAAAATTTTGGACTGCAAAATTAGGATGGTTTGTAATATGTTCAAGGTTGCTACCCTAAACCATCCTAAATACCCTATACTAACCCTGACAAACAACTTTAAAATTCAAACCAAAAAGAAACAATTATTCCTCCAAAAAGAACAACCACTCAAAGCTCAAGACTGAGCATCATCCCTCATCTCATCATCCCCAGGTGAGATGTCAAATCCAGCAGTAGGCTGCGGCTCATAAAATAACGCGTGGTCAGCCTCAGAAATCCGCTCGCCGTCCATCCGTCTCCACATAATCCGGAGCTGTGCAGAGTGTCTCTCCATCTGAGCAGACTGTCTGTCAAGCTGCGCGGACTGCCTGTCGAGCTGTGCTGACTGTATCTGCTGAGTATGCATCACAGATCTCAGTCCCTCTAGGACCTGATGGAACAAATCCTGAGAGCTGGCAGATGATGTATCGGGCATAGTAGGAGCAGCATAAGTCGGAGCTGGAGCTAGAGCTGGAGTAAGAGCAGGTTCTGATGGGTCGGCGGTCTCAGTACGTGGCCTCTTCGGCCGAGCTGCCATACTCCTGGCTATCGTAGTGGGGGTAATAGGACCCTCACCCCACCGCAGCGGCTCGTCAGACTCAACACCCGCACCCAAGGCAAACGCTGTAATCATCTGGGGGTACGGCATGTTGTTGCGCGGCTGTGTGAAAATGAATGTGCAGATCTCGCTGAAAATCAGTAAAGCAATGTCCATCTCGTGGTCGCTCAGAAACTCTAACAGCAGCCGCACAGACTCCACTGGGATCTGTGAATCAGTACCCCTCGCTCTCAGATTGCAATACAGCAGCTTATTCATAGCTGCATAGGAAGGGTGCATGTTCCCAGTCGTGAAATGCAATCCGTCAAACAGCTCGCGGTCTACACACATCATATCTGCACACTGACTCTCTGTCAGCTCTAAATAACTGCTCTCCACCTCGGCAGATACTGGACGCTCGCATCCCAAGTAGGTAGCGATGTCGTCAGGTGTGATCTCAATAATACGGCCTCCAACCTCGGCCCTAAGCATCTGTGGCTGATCCTCTGCCATATGTGCGGATGTATAGAACTGGCGTACCACACTGGCCATATATCCTGCGCCCTTCCTCAGCCAGGTGCTGAGGTGTCTGTCCTGTAGAGTCTCCACAAGTAAGCCTTCATATTTGAAGGCTTTCGGATCTACATAACGCTCTACATTAAAATTCTTTGCTGCTAGGATCACTGGCCACGGGTTTGAAGCTCGACGCGTCGGTAATTTCTTCGACCCAGTCTTTGTCTGCGCATAACTCTCAAACTCGCGAGTCATGCGAGGCTCGCCAGTCGCGCCTATCTCTGGATGCTCATAAAAGTCCTCCTCCACATACTGTGAACTGGATGGAGGCGCGCTCTCTGGCGGCTGAGCAGACGACTGACCTCTCGAAGATGGTCTTTGAATGGGGGCTGCTGGTACATCGGACTCAGAACTGTCCGACGTATCTGGCGCTGTGCGCTGGGCCTTGCCCCGGCCTGTAGCTGCAGACCTCCGCGGCCTCTGAGTAGGTGGAACTGGCTCCTGAAAAGCCACGCCCTTCTCGCGGGGCTTGCTCGTGGTCTTTAGGCGCACCATATCACTGTACAGAAGTTTCAGAATATACCCACAACAATAAATAGAACCACAGTCAGTAGATAATCACAGCAGAAGGAATCAACTTTTTCTAACTAAAAACGGAACTCAGTCACAATTCTGCGACGGCCTAACATCCAGGCATTACTCAACAGAGCATCCAACACACCCAACAGTAGCATGCATGTACCCAACAGTAGCATGCATGGCTCAATAGCCTAACGTCCAGGCCTTACCACAAATCAAAACAGTGCATAGCATCATTCAAAAAGAACTGCCTAAGAACTACTGGCAATGCACCTAATACTAACTTACAGTTTTAATAAAGTAGCATGTTTAACTTCTAAATTCTAACGTAACGTATCAAATTTTACAAATTTAAACAAAACTAAGCCAATAAAGAAAATTCAAATTCAAAAGGAACGGAACCTTACGAAGTGTGGAAGATGAAAAAGTCGCCGGATGGCCTACCCTCGCCGAAATGCGACTCAAGTGAAAAAAAACGACCGAATGAAATGAAGCAAACGCAAATTCTGATCGGTCAGAAATGTGCTAAATGTTGCGAGGATCGCAACGAATATCAGTTTGCATGAAATGGAGGCCTGAGGTGGTCGGAAAAGGAGCTTGAAGGCGAAGGGACGCGGCGGCAATGGCGGATTCCGATGAGTTTCAAGGTGAGAATGGCAAGAGTTGGTCGGAGAAGAGGGTTAAAAAGGCAAGTTACGAGATCTCTATCGATAGCGGGACCCCGCTATCGATAGCCAGCCTCCTTTGCCGCCCAATTTGGTTTTTTATTTTTTTGAACTTTAACAATCTATCGATAGACATGAAGTCTATCAATAGCGAATTTGGAAAATTGAAATTTTTAATTTGGCTTAAATTTTTTATTTAAATATAATAAAACTTGACAATAAATACCAATAACTGTACAAGTGACACCTCAATACCCATGGCTGCTAAGTTATTGAAAAATTTGGCAACTTTTAGGCTCAAATTAGGGTACTACGGGGGATCCTAAACTCTAAAAAGAAATATACACGGCACAAAGACTCGAAAAAGGGCCTTAAATCATTTTTTCAAAAAATTGCACATTTATTCTCGACTGATTATCCAGATATTTTCATTCTAAAATACACATGAATTAAGCATCTACGCAAGATATACAGATAAGGATTGCACTGACATGATGAAAATTTGAGTCCCAAAAATGATCGAATGGTTCAAAATTTGCATTATTTGTCGCAAGTCTCCACTTTATAACAGGTTTTATCAGATTTTCAAATTGCTAAGAATGAAGATTAAACCAAGTCCGTGCATGTGTAAGATTGAATACAAGCTAATTACAGTCAAGTACAATTAATGTATCGAAAATAAACAAATAGATATAAAATAAATGAAAGAATAAACTCACAGTTTACCACGTATTTATTTATCAAAATCTATACGAATAATCACTATACAAACCAATGGTATAATATATACACAAGAATGATAAATAATAATAATTTATTATGTATATAGCAAATTAAATGAATAAATAAATAAATTAATCATAGAAAAGAGAATATACAAACCCTCCCAAACTAGAAGTAGACATTGTCCTCAATGTGGAAAGAATGTCACGATGAGACGAGTGTGTAAGAACAAGGGGAAAGGGTGGGGGGACTAAGTTTAACGTCTTTAGCCAGACGTGAAATTCCATTTTAGTCAAATTGATAGGTTGGGTCTTCCAAACTGACAGACTCAATTACCAAACCATCCTTAATGCCCTCGCTATCGGTTATACCCTCAATAAACGGCTTAAGCCTTTGTCCATTCACAGAGAAGGACAAACCAGTTCGAGGATTTCGAATTTCAACAGCACCGTGAGGAGTAACCCTAGTCACCACAAAGGGTCCATCCCAGCGAGATCTAAGCTTACCAGGAAATAGCCTCAATTTGGAGTTAAACAGCCACACCTTCTGATTTGGTTCAAATGATTTTCTATTGATGTGTCTGTCATGAAACTCTTTCATTTTGGCTTTAGAGATTTTAGAACTCTCGTAAGCCTCATTCCTAATCTCTTCGAGCTCATTTAATTGAAGCTTGCGGTGAGAACCCGCTTCCTTCATTTTAAAATTAAATTTCCTAATGGCCCAAAGTGCTTTATGTTCTAGCTCGACAGGGAGATGACAAGGTTTTCCATAGACTAAACGGTATGGAGACATACCAATAGGGGTTTTAAATGCAGTCCTATAGGCCCACAATGCGTCAGTTAGGCGCAATGACCAATCCTTACGATCAGGCCTGATAGTTTTTTCGAGGATATGCTTAATTTCCCTATTCGAAACCTCCACTTGCCCGCTAGTCTGAGGATGATATGGGGTTGCAACCTTGTGAGTGATAGAATATTTAGCTACGAGCGTTGCAAAGGATCTATTATTAAAATGTGACCCTCCATCACTGATGATGGCCTTTGGAAACCCAAACCTAGAGAAAATGTTCTCTTGAAGGAATTTCAACACCACCTTGTGGTCATTGGTCCTAGTGGCTACTGCTTCCACCCATTTAGACACGTAATCTACAGCCACTAGGATGTATTCGAACCCATGCGAAATAGGAAAAGGTCCCATGAAGTCGATGCCCCAAACATCAAAAATTTCGACGATTAAAATAGGGTTAAGAGGCATCATATCCCTTCTAGACATAGAACCCATTCTCTGGCAATTCTGGCAGGACTTACAGAAGTCCAATGCATTTTTGAATAAAGTGGGCCAGTAGAACCCACACTGCAAGACCTTAGCGGCAGTCTTTTTCCCGCTAAAGTGTCCTCCACAAGCTAAAGTGTGGCAGAACTTCAAAACGTCTCGCATCTCACCTTCCGGAATACACCTATGTATAACCTGGTCAGCACAGTACTTAAACAGAGGATTTTCCCAATAATAAAATTTTATATGAGAAAAGAACCGATCCTTTTCCTGTTTCGACCAAAGAGATGGTACAAGGCCTGTGGCATGATAATTCACTATATGAACGTACCAAGGTAAAGTAGAATGAGTGACGGCAAAAAGCTGCTCATCAGGGAAAGAATCCCTAATAGGCGTGGGGTCGCTCTCGTCTTCTATTACTATCCTAGAAAGGTGGTCAGCAACTACATTCTCAGATCCTTTTTTATCCCTGATCTCAAAATCAAATTCTTGCAATAAGAGAATCCACCTAATCAGTTTAGGCTTCGTCTCTTTTTTAGAGAGCAGGTACCGTAAGGCGGCATGATCTGAGTACACAATGGTCTTCGATCCCCAAAGATAGGATCAGAATTTATCAAGCGCAAAAACTACTGCAAACATTTCTTTCTCAGTCGTAGTGTAATTTAACTGAGCTTCATTCAAGGTTTTGCTTGCATAGTATATAACATAAGGGGCCTTATCTACCCTCTGACCCAACACTGCCCCCACAGCATAATCGGAGGCATCACACATTAGCTCGAAAGGAAGTGACCAATCGGGAGCTCGCATGATAGGTGCCGAGGTCAACATTAAACGCAACTTATTGAAGGACTCTAGACAGGCTTTATCAAAGTCAAACTCTACATCTTTAGCAAGCAGATTACACATTGGTTTCGTTATTTTGCTAAAGTCTTTAATAAAACATCTGTAAAACCCTGCATGTCCAAGGATGGACCGGATTTGCCTAACAGTAGTGGGAGGAGGTAATTTTGCAATTAAGTCAACCTTAGCCTTATCAACCTCTATCCCCCTACTAGATACTATATGCCCAAGCACGATGCCCTCACGAACCATGAAATGGCTTTTCTCCCAACTAAGAACAAGATTAGTCTCACAACATCTCTTAAGCACTTTTGAGAGATTAGACAGGCATTCATCAAAAGAAGGACCAAAAACAGAAAAATCATCCATAAACACTTCCAAATATTCTCCTATCATGTCAGAAAAGATAGAAGTCATACATCTTTGAAACGTGCTCGGGGCATTACATAGGCCAAAAGACATACGCCTAAATGCAAATGTCCCGAATGGACAGGTAAATGTTGTTTTCTCCTGATCCTCGGGGGAAATGCCACAGTGACATAAAACACCAAGCGCTTATCTTTTGAGTAATTTCTTTTTAAAATTAACACAATTTTTCAAAATACGCGTGCGGAAGTCTTTAAATATTTTTTTTTTTTAACATCTCAACAATTAAAGATAGCGCTGACTGAGTACTAGTTTGTATCCTGAGTACAGTCCCGTAATGTACCCAAATTTCAAAAACATCCATTTAGTTTACTGAGTTGGATAGAGTCTCATGCTGATAACGTGTCATCCTCTTAAAGAAAACACATAGCAGAAAAATAAACAAACACCAGAATTTACGTGGTTCGGCAAAATTGCCTACTCCACGGTGAGTCATTTTTATTATTGTAATTCATATTACAAGAATACAATATCTTATTGTCTCAATACATTCAGAAATATTCACATCCTTCCATATTATCATATCTGTCAACAAATTTTATCATCAGCCAAATATCACATAAATAAATCATCATATCTGTAATTCATTTATATATATTACAGAATATATCCATCACTTTTTCACAATAAATAATTTTACAGTACATGCATGCTTTATGCATATGACAGATATATGATGCAATGCTCATGCAGTCATACCTGTCATTTTCTCTGTTCTGCTTTTCCTGCAAAACATCACATAACAGATGGCTACCTCATTTTTAAGGTACTCAACCATCTTAACCACAACAGCATCCCCGCCTTTTTAGGATGTATATCACCCCGTCCCCGCCTTTTTAGGACCTACCGCGATTGTCACTCATTGACAAGAGGGTTTACGTACTATTTTTAGCAAGGGTGATATATTAGTGCACTAACTGTTTCCTAGGATCTTTTGTCCTATCGGTGGTATCTCAACTCCACAGTTACAAAAATAATCATAAATGCATATGATTTTCTATGCAATATATTTCACATGTAACTGTGTCTCATGCCAGATGCAATTATGCAATACATATGGCATACATCTCATATCAACAATTCATGTATGTCAATTTGTGCATACATTTCATAGTATATCAGCTCAACATATATCTCATATCAACATTTATATCAGTGATATACAAATAAATCATTCTGCTCACTCAACTTGAGCCACCACATGTAACTGTGCCACTGTAACACCCCGTACTTCTCCAAGTAACAATATTGTCCGCTTTGCTTGCACGCGTAACATGCGCGCCCAT
>JAESVK010055003.1:3715-21615 GCA_017140935.1 Hamamelis virginiana | reverse complement strand
ATATGTTAGAACATATTAGATAAGTTATACCTTCCATATATAGATAACATGAAACTCAATATACCCTTTAGGATTGGTTTTAGGGCATACTTCTAACAAACATATCACAACGTCATGGTATACTTGCATATTCTAATCACATAACATTTCATATAAAAAGGGAAATTATGCATCAAGGTTTATAAAAGAGTTTTCTTAATTATTAACATTAGTAAGAATATAAATATTCCTACCTCAACGATTAAGTTTCCAACGAACTTTTAAATTGAAATGCAAGCTTACCTAAACCTTCGTCACGCATAATGACCCCAATACCTAGTTATCCTGGGCCTCGGCTCAAAAGTCATATAAACACATAATTTCAGTAATCATGGTTTTTACCAAAAGAATGGGAAAATAGGATAAGTGGATGGTTAATGGCTTTTATTATACATAAAACCATTTCAGTAGTTGGTCATACTCAAATATCAACACCATAGTATCATTCTATAAAATAGTAGGCATGCTAAATATGATGGGTTGGGACTGCACCTTAGTACGATGAGATGAGTTGGATGTGGAATGTACAACGATGAGTTCGACTATCACTAGGTGGATTATAACTATGATTCTCACTAGGTGTTGCACGAACGAACGAAGTGCTATATCCATGGGTACGGATAGTGTTTAGATATATGCCCATCAACTCAGTTCATAAACTCAAAGATAGAAAATATTCAATTCCCACATTTTATGTTAATTTATCAAACGTAAAATATTTGCTCTCGAAGTTTATTTAGTATAATTCAAAAACGTGCTATACAGTTTACACAGTTTATAAACATGTATATTTCAGGCATCCAGTTGACAGAACAACAAAACAATAAGGTTTACAACCAGGTATAAATTATGTTGATCAAAAGGAGTTAATAAAAGGTATATGGTTCTCCAAAGAAGCTTGTAAACAAGAATATCATTATTAACAACAAAAGGATACACATCCTTACCTCAAATGCAAATGTGTTCCAACCCATATGGCTCCACGAGCCTCCCATTCAATGCTAATGCAATCCCATATACAAAGGTCCTTCCAAAGACTCTCTAAATCTTCACTGGCGACGAGACGGCGGCGGGGGCGAGCTCCGGCGGTCTTCCAAGTCTGCTCTCCCTTCTCCTCTCTTGGCCCTCTCATTCACTCACTCACTCTCAGGGCCACCCCTTCTACTGCCCGAAAAATGAAGAAAGAAATGAAGGGTGGTTTTTAAATTAAAATGGGACATGGGAGTCATTTAAAAAAAAATTTAGATTTTTTTTTTTTTTAACAAAAGCAATACAAAAACTTTATTTTAAAACACATAAATAAAGATTTAAAAATTTGGGTTGTCACAAATTAGACTTAAACCACTTCTAAAAACATGGTTTTATTATGAAATTGATACTCAAAAACACATTTTGAAGATCTTTGATTTTAATGAAAATGACCAATTCATGGTTAATTTGGATGAAACCTCAATTCGACTCATTCTTGCCCGTAGGATCGATTTTGGGCGAATCCACCCCAACAATTCAAAAGTTCAATTGACACTCCAACTACACTCCACACATCCGTATAAACTCCATTAAACAATCTGTTTCGAATTCGAAGGTCATTCGGAAATTATACGAGGAAAAAGACGAAAATGCCCCTCAAGTCTCAAAAACCCTAATTACATATCGAGTTCTCATCAGAATGACATGAAAATTTATAGGGATATCCTAAGACACCACAAAAGTCAAATGCAATACAAATGAACTGATTTCAATTCAAATGTACACATGAAATAAAGAATTATCCATTTTCCCCAAAAATGACAATTTGGGTAATTTGGTCTTTACAAGTCCAATTCCCCACCAAATGACCCACTCTTCAAGTTGATCACTTTCAAAAATAGATGATAAAATGATTGGTAAAAATGGGGTGTCTACAGAAGCCCCTCGTTGGTGTTTTAGAGCTTCGCTATGTAATACCAACGAAACAAAATGACATCCCATTTTCATGCCTCGGTGATCCTGGGGGCCAAACAATTTCACATACATCAATAATCCTAAAAAACATAAACATTTATGTCATACTTCTCTCACAGAAATAGTTTGAATCATCATGTGATTCTTCTCTCACATAAACATATTCAAATAGTCATTTAATGTGATACTTCTCTCACATAAACATTTTCAAATCATTATTTTATGTGATACTTCTCTCACATAAAATATTTTCAAATCACTGTTCACATGGTACATCACCCATATGAACATATTTTCGAATTATTTATTTATATAGTGCTTCTCCCATATAAATGCTTTCAAATCATTATTTTATGTCTCACATAAAACAATTTCAAATCATTATTTTATGTGATACTTCTCTCACATAAAACATTTCAAACTCATTATTTTATGTGATACTTCTCGCACATAAAATATTTTCAAATCACTGTTCATATGGTACATCTCCCATACGAACATATTTTCGAATCATTTATTTATGTAGTACTTCTCCCATATAAAATGCTTTCAAATCATTATTTTATGTCTCACATAAACAATTTCAAATCATTATTTTATGTGATACTTCTCTCACATAAAACGTACTCAAACCATCATTTATATGGTACTTCTCCCATATAACATTTCAAATTATTATTTTATGTGATACTTCTCTCACATAAAATATTTTAAAATTCATTATTTTATGTGATACTTCTCTCACATAAAGCGTACTCGAATCATCATTTATATGGTACTTCTCCCATATAACATTTCAAATCATTATTTTATGTAATACTTCTCTCACATAAAATATTTTCAAACTCATTATTTTATGTGATACTTTTCTCACATAAAACATTTTCAAACGATCATTTTATGTGATTCTTCTCTCACATAAAAACATTTTCACAAACCCTCATTTATATGGTACATCTCACATATAAATATTTTTAAATTCTCATTTCAAAATTTATCATTAGGAGTGATTTTTGTGCAAAAAAGAATCACATTTTCAAGAAAATTCGAACAAACATTCAAAAATCGAGAAAATAAAAAAGGGAGCATTGGTAGCCGTCCTAGCTTGGACGGCTAGCCATCCAAGCCTGGACGGTTGGTCTTCCTAGCTAGGACGGTCACCAAGTGTGACCCAAAATTTTTTTGTTTTTAAAAGCCTCTCACCCCCATGTGCGCACTCTTGTGCTCATTCTAAGCATTCCTAAGCCTATTTTTCTCCAAAACTCTTGCTCTTGATCTTCAATCAACATATATACAACCAAAACATTGGTTTGCATCCTTAGTAACACAAAATCATCCTCATTTTCTCAAGTTCTTCAACTTCCTTCTATTTGGTGTGAACCTCTCTACTTCCCACATACTTGATTCTCTTCAAAAATGGCTAGAAACCTATCTCCTCCTCCTTACTCAAAGTACCCCTACTTGGAAGTCAAAGCTAGATACAAGGCACCATCATATGGGGATTCTCATCCACCATCTCTACTCTTGGAGCCTCGAACACACCTTTCGTATATTCACTCCAAGGAAAATGTAAGTTAGATCTCATCAATAACTTTTGATTCATATGTGTTTGATTAAGTTAAAATGCTTGTTTGCATGTTGTGATTGTTACTTTCATATCACAATAGCTTTTTGGAAAAAATGTGGGAGCGCCATTTCACAATTTCACAAGTTTATCAATGGTGCTTACCAAGTGTTTGATGAAATGCCTCAATGAAGCAAACTTTGATTTTTCAAATCAACCATATCCTGATCATGTTTCAATGATTTTTGTAGGATTTTATAAAGCATTTGTCATGATCAATTATCTTTGAAAATACCGTTTAGAAAATGTGCACATCACATGTTTGATAAAATGCCCAAGTGACATCATTATCCATTTTCCTCTTTACAAATCATTTCATCACATGTAAAGTATCTCAACAATTTTCTATGATATCCAATTTGATTTAAACTTCATCAATTTTGAAATTGAAATACTTTTTATTTTGGTGACTGTGATATCTTTTAATGTTTTAAAGTATTTTATAATAGTATCTTATTGTTTTAAAAAAAAAAAAAAATTTTTTGAATTTCAAAATATTTACGAAATTGCCATTGAGATAAGTTTAAAGTTTTAAACTTATCATATTTGCATCCTAATGCTCTTAAGCAGCAAGGAGACTTCAAGAGAGAGAGAGAAAGCTCGGGAGGTGATCGCAGCTAGGAACTTTGCATATTTGCTCCATAGTTGGTGAAGGTAAGCCTTTAACTCATCTTCTTCTTCATCTCTTTTTGTTTTTCATTTTGGGTTCAAACCCATAAAGTGGGTTTTGATGCATATATTGATAGATGGGTGAGGTTTGAATGATTCAGAAGTTTGAATTAGTTGTATTGAGTTGTTTGGGTTGTTATGTGGTTGATTTGTGGGAGAAATTGAGGTTTGTTTTGTGTATAAGCTTTGAATTGAGTTTATGTGGGTTTTACGCCCAAAACTTTGTGGTTTTTGCGTTTTTACCGTTGGATTTTGGAATTTATGGGCAATTCAAAGTTGTATGTGTTGGTGTGTGTTAAAAGTAAAGTTTGAACGATGGGATTTTGGGTTGAAATAGTTTTGAGGGTGTTTTGCAGTAGTTATGCAGAAAACTGCTCGAGAAAGTGCATTTTGGAGGTTATCTATCGATAGGTGGGAGACCCCTATCGATAGGTGAACCTCACTGCTTCTGGATTTTGTATGCTGCATCATTTCTCTATCGATAGGTTACTGTTGGTGTATCGATAGGTATACTGCTATAGATAGGGGAGTGAGGCCTATCGATAGGTATGCCCTGTTTTTGGATTTTTGTTCAGTTTTTCTTAGTTTTCTGATTTTATTTCATTTGGGGTTTGTTTTAAGGAGGTTTATAGAGGAGAGTTAAGGTCTTTGGTGTTTAAGGCCTTGGTTTATATTTTATTGATGCATATTCTTGATTTAGAAATTAAATTGCATTATTTATCTTTTATTTCAGATCCAGAGAGTCCCATTGATAATCCTTTTGCAACCTAGGGTGCATTTGTGCCAGGAAATCTCAAATAGGAAGTTACAGTAGAAAGGTAGGCATATAACTATCCTCGTTAACACTGATAATATGGTTTACTAAAATGATTCTTATAAAACCTTCTTTGACAACTTGTTTGGACAAATACGATGCATGAGATTATAGCTGTTTTGATATGATATGTGTGGCATGGTTTATATCAAACTGGTGATGGCTTATGAACTGATGTTTTGATAATTGTATTTATATGCTATTTACAATTATTTATGTCTGAATGACAAATGAGATATTATTGTTATGCAATAAATGTTTGGAAACTGTATTTATTGGCTCAGTTAGTATTCAGGGGAAATAAGGGCCTCATTGGTCGCGCCACGGCGAGGGAGGTTAATTCCTCGCCACGCGCCAAGATTTAAAAGTATTTATAAGACCACACTCAATAGATTTTTAACCTCAATTCGTAGAGTCAATGGGAGTGCGGGTCGTCCACAGAGAACGTGGTTGAATCGAGTTAAGAGTTTATAAGAAGCTAAACTAGTGAGTGAAATTCCAAGGTTGATTGATTTGTTGGTTGATTAAGCTCCTAATTAGAAATTAAGAGCGCACTAAATTAGATTAAAAAGTAAGATAAAATGGAGAAAGGTAACGGGGTTGGTTCGGATTAGAGCAAGACAGTGATCACCACTTGTAATATGAAATGCTATTAAATATGGAATAATGGAAACCCAAACTACAAGATTAGGTTATCCAAAAAGGTATGAATGATCAAGTGTATAACGATTAATCATAAGCCATAGACTATCAAAACTTTAACAATAATGCATAACCCATGCTAATAATCACATCATCATTAACTCAATCGTTCATTAAAGTAAGCACCATTTGTATTTGAATGTAAAAGCAATCACAGAAAACTAATACATTTCAAGGTAAAAGATGTTTAAGCACAAAAACTCCCAAATACAAATCTATCCCAATATTCAATAACATTAATTACAAAATGGTGACTAAAAACCTCACCCAAAATCCTCTCCAAACCCCATCACCGAGTGACCTAGCCGGCCATGTTGTAGATCGGCGATCCTTGAATTCTCCTCCACAACATAGTCAAACGTAAGCCTTTTTAGAGTAGATTTGATGGTGATTGACTACCAAGAAAGTGTCAAGAAAGCACAAGAAAACAAAACCCTACTTTATGAGCTACAAGACAAGAAAAAGCTTGTCCTCACATGCATTAAAGCTGGCATTTATACCCCCTAAAAGACAAGGAGCAAAATGACCAAATTGTCCCTCATTCACACGATTATTACAAGAATACTTAGCATTAAAATCGGGTTAGACAGTCATCTATCGATAGCGTGCAATGCACCTATCGATAGAGACTGCGAAGAAGGCCTGCGAAGGAGCTGGAACTTTGAATCTCTATCGATAGCGCTAGAACGCCTATCGATAGAGAACTCGTATGCATGAATCGCCTGAGAGCTGAAGGGGCCATCTATCGATACATAAGCCATGCACTATCGATAGATGCTGAAATTACATCCGGAAATGGGAGACCAGGGGCTGCCAACTATCGATACCTGCCTCGACCTATCGATAGATCTTCAATTAATTCCAAAATGATGACAGAACAGAAGCCCACGTCTATTGATACATAGGTCCTCCTATCGATAGATGTGAGACCCTTTCACTTTAATTGAGTTAATTTAATTTAGGTTGGCAATTTAATTAATTTAATTATGTTAGCCTAGCATGAATTTAATTAAATTAATTTATGTTAGCCTAGCATGAATTTAATTAATTGTATGTGTGCCTATTAATTTTGTGCTAGTCTATTTTTGTGTAATGTTTAATTTGTATTCCTAATTATTTTGTGTTCCTAATTATTATGTCCCCAATTTATTAAATTTGGGTAATTAAAATGCATAGGGACATAAATAATAAATGTCAAGTGGTATTTTATAAGTGGTTTTGAGTGTAGGATGTAGGGCATTAGCATGGACCCATGTGACATGGGATAAATTATTGTCAAAAGTGCCAAGTGGCATCTTAGTGGGCTGCCATGTGGCAGCCATAGAATGGGCCACCTCATAAGAGGTGCTAGGTGTCCCAATTGAAGCTTGCCAAAGCACTTGGCAAGTGGCATTTAGCATGGCCACTATGTTGCCACCTAATAACCATGAGTTGTCATGGTTAATTTAGTATTATAAATTGAGAGAGTGGAGATGAATTGAGGGCTGCTGCTGCTGCACCGAATTGAAGGGAATAAAAAGGCCATTCGGCCAAGAGAAAAAAATAGAGGAGAGAGAGAGTGTACGGCCAAGGGAGAGAGTGAAAGTCTAAGCCAACTTTTTGGGAAATTTCTCCAAATTCTTCTCAAATTCAAGTCAAGTGGCCTATCAATTTTAATTTGGGGTGAAGTTCCTACTCTTTTATGCTTTATTTTTACCTTAATTGATGAATTGATTTGGGTTAATCGCATGAATTTTTAGTGGGTATATTGCTTGTGTATCTAAGATTTAGTTACACTAGATAGTTTTGCATGGTCTCTTAATTTTACACATGGCTATGTAAAAATACATGTTTTAGTTCAAATTGAAATAATAATGAGGTTGGGATAAAGTTTAGTATATTTGGACCGGAATTGGTGTGACAATTTTGTGAGAATAAATTCCTAAAAAGTCAGAGTTTTATCATAAAATCTGAAAATTTGTAATTTGGTAGAAATTGATACAATTGAATTCTTATTATTATTTTCAAAAAAATTTTGATATTCTTGGTGAGGAAAATCTAAGTTTGAACATGCCCCTATAAGTTTTATTTCAAATTTTTAGCGAGATTAATGTACTAAATTTTATTAAAAGTTTGCATATGTGCTTGATTGACCTAAAAGTTTAACATAATTTTATGGGTTTCACAAAATATATTTTATGACTTTTAAAACTAAAATTTTAATGAAGCTACATAAGTTTTAATTGAAATTTAGGCCCCTGATAATACTTAAAAATTGCTCGATTAGATTTCGATGGAAAAATTGGATACTGTGAGACTTGTGAATGTGGTTGATGATAAATAGGGGTTATGTGGATCTCAATTGTATGAAAGCATAGTATTATTATTAGTCCAGGATTAATATTCCTTTACCTTATGAACTGTGAAATAATTATTTTTAAAGTTGAGCATGCGATTACTGTAAATTAAGAGATATGTTGTTGTCATTTTAAGTGATTGAATTGTTATGCATAAAAATATATGCATATGGGAGAATTGTTATGCATTAAAATATGCATGTGATAAATTGTTGTGCATAAAATATATGCATGAGATATATGCCATACTTGTAACACAATATATTGGTATATGGCATGTGGCTGTGATGTTTTGTGAAAGTGACTGGGCTTATAAGTACACGTCATATATCTCCTAATAACAAACATGGATTTTTTTTAGGGGTACGTAACCCGTGAAAAATTAAACTGGCGCTTGTCATGTGGACATATGTGTATGAGCGCATATGTTTCGCTTACAAGTAAAGGGAATGTTGTTATTTAGAGAAATACGAAGTGTTACTGTAGCACATTTACAAATGATGACATATACATAGCATTGATATAATTGGCACGCATATTATGAACTGTGGAATCGAGGAATTGGAATACGACCGATGGACTATAGATCCTGGAAACAGTTAGTGCACTAATATATCACCCTTGCTAAATTGAGCATTTGTAATCCTAGTGATGGGATTAGCCCAGTGAGGGGCAGGGCCCAGTGAGGGGCGGCCGTTTAGCAAGAACAATCCTGGTGAGGCCACACCAGTATTGGCCCGGTGTGAGGTTGGCTCGGTGCGGAGTCAGGTGATATACATACAGTAAGGTATGCTGTTGTCGTTGATGGCGAGTCCTAAAATGAGATAGCCATCAGTGAAGTTTTGTTTTGCAGGTAAGAAGCAAAATAGAGCCTCGCAGGTATGATTGCATAAGAGCATTGCATAATATACCTGTCATATGCATTAAGCATGTTGGATTGTTATGAAAATGACTCGATTGAGGATTAAGCAATGATTTGATCAATATAAATTTGCTTAATGATGATGCTTACTCATTCTGAAATTGTGATATGGAATGTTTTACATCCTTTAAGGTGATTATGCAGCATAAAATATTAGAAAACTTCACTGAGCATAGTGGTTTTGCTCATCCCTTATATTCCCCCCCCACACGGCCACCGAACGAGTAAAGAATTGGAGATAATGATGGGCTCAAGTCTACCTGTTTGGGCTCTTATAATAGCAGCTGTCAGTATGATATTGGGCTTTGTTATTCCTGTTTTGGTGTGTAATATTATGTAAAAGAATCTGTGGACTCTATATGTACTTAAGTTTTCTGTAATATTAAGTTTTATCGGAATTACTTTACAGGACGGTACTTTGACCCCATATAGTACTTTGTGCTTATCAAAAATTTTTTTATAAATACTCTGGTTTTCTAAGACTTCCGCGCTTTTAAAATCTTATTAAAATATTAACCAGAGATTTTTAAAGAGATAAGCACTAGGTGTTTGGCGTGCGTAACACCCCGAAATTGGGTATGGTTATGGAGGGGTGTTACAATAGATCAAATTAACAAATTCCAAAATGGGGATCCAGAAGTCACCATCGATCAATAGGTCTTGCTCGAGACTGAAAATTTGGATTTACAGGGACTCTCATCTATCGATACCTGTCTCAGCCTATCGATAGGTGACCAAAAATTCCTCAGAACTGCCTGAAACTGAAGCTCAATGCTCCCTCAACGCTGTCCAATCCTTCGACTTCGAGCCACGCTTCATCGGAGAGCGTAAGTTGAACTACAACAGGCCAAAAACCTACAATAACAATAAAAGTAACATAAATGACTATATTCGCAAAACCGATTGAGTTATTTCACTATTACCGTGCATTTAGGTATAACAACTACCAATTTAGAGCATATGATTGCGAGCAATCACTCGTGTCCTGGGTGGAGCCTATGAGCGGACCCGAAGGAAATAGCCTATACAAGTGGCTTACCATCGATGAAGAACCTGATTTGGTTATGTTTAGTCTGGCTGTGCTAGGGGCTGGTTAGCCTGAAATTAG
Organism: Hamamelis virginiana; assembly: GCA_017140935.1. Lineage (NCBI taxonomy): Eukaryota > Viridiplantae > Streptophyta > Magnoliopsida > Saxifragales > Hamamelidaceae > Hamamelis > Hamamelis virginiana. Next base: position 11,457 of record JAESVK010055003.1, on the reverse strand, counting down.
ATACTGTATACTTTCTGTAGAGCCAATGGAATTCTGTTTTGAATGGAAATGGTTTATGAAATATGAAAGCCCACACTTGTTTATAAATGATTTATACATGTTGAATATAATTGTTTCTAATTTAATCCTTGCATCGTTATTATTATTGTTAATTTGAGGATAATATTTCAACTGGGCTAGTGGAAGCTCATTCCTGCTTTTACGCAACAAACTTTCAGGAGGATGACCATAGCTTGCATGGTGGAGTTTAGTGCATGTTGTTTTGAAGCAACAGTTTTGATGTATTCCTGCATTTTGTCCAGAGCAGGGACATGGTTTTGAATTTGCAAACATTATATGTATATTATGGTTTGTACCCATATGCCAGGGGTGTTGGCATTGTGATGTTTTAAGTATATCTACAGGATTGTAAAGTTTGTATATGTATGGTACGAATTGGGACATATGTATGTTCATTACATTTCATAGTTTAATATAAATATTTTTATTGTCTCCTGAGTATGGAAATATAAATGAGCTTATCAGGTTGTAATTTCAATTTGACACGTGGCAACCTACCATTGATGGTTGGTAGTTAACGTCTGGTTGGGGCATTCCAGTGACAGCATACATGCTCTTGATGATAAATTGTGTCATGTACATAAATTGTGTCATGTACACATCTTTTCTTGGCAAAAACTTTTCGAAAACACATTGATCATTTTGGCTCATTCAAAGCATAAACACTTTCATTTCATTTTATGATATGTTAATAACCATGCTTGTATTTACATTTGAATCAAAAATCATATAAGAATAACAACATTTTCTTTGATGAGAATATAATGCAAGCGTGTTTATGCAGCCTAATTTTGAAATCCGAACGCGCTACTCCTCAGGCAACTTAATCAAATGGTGGGATTCGATGAAAACTCGCCAACCTCAGGCCAAAGCCATTGTGGAGCAGGCGGGCTTCAAGTTCTTTTTGGATTCTCTCTGGCTTGACAACATGGATAGGATGGCTATGTTGGCCCTTTCTGAACTTTGGTGGGACACCACCAATACTTTCCACTTCGGGTTTGGGGAAATGACCATGACCACGCTCGATTTCACCATGATCACTGGGCTTCTTATGGGGATACTCATATCGATGAAGAATATACACTAAATCTCTTAGGCGTTGAAAAGATTCCTATCCTAAAGAAGGGAGTCAGGTGCACATGGCTTTATAGTCACTTTAGTGGTAAAGTCGAGGAGGAGGGAGAAGATCCCGAAGATATTGCTCGAGCTTTCATTCTGTATATGATTTCTTGTACCTTCTTTGCGGGTACTCAGGACATAGCCTCTCTAGGCTTTTTGGAGAGCTTATAGGATACTGACAGTATTCACCTATATGACTGGGGCGGAGCAGCATTGACAACCATGTATCGATCCATGAGCGACAAATCCTGAGACGCTGCCCAAGACTTTGGAGGCTTGGCATTCATATGGCAGGTATTGGTTTCACCCAGTCTTTCTCAACAAAATTCTTTACATCTTTGTCAATTCCTTATTTTCTTTTTCATGCAGGTGTGGGCTTTCATCTACTTGGGTCTTGGTTGTCCTCTCCTGAAAGAGGGGATCAATCACTGGCCATTCCTGGCTCGTTTCCATCCATCCAATAGGAAAAAATCCAACCTACACAGATATGATTACCTTACTGCCAAAGCCATCCTAGCCAGCCTTACTGCAGAGCAGGTAAATTCTTAACAAACCAGCTCTCATTAAATTCTTGAAGTTCAATTCTCACACTTTTTACAATATTTAGGTAAACTATGATCCATGGGGCGTTTGGAGAACTTCTTTGGCTCCTCCTCATGCACAGAGCATACTCCTGACACACAGGCGAATCCTATTCGAGGGGCTTTCTGGCAGGTACTGGTACTTGGGCGATAGAGTCTGTCGCTAAGTCTACGGGGACATTAATGCAGCCAGGGTACCTCTTCTACCTCCTGTAAAAATGCGTCACATGGACAAAGTGAAGAATGAAGACCTGTTAGAATCCATGATTGGAGCGGATCTTTCTGCTTTTCTCTTCCCTAACAGGAACTACAAGGTTTTCTGTCAATAATTCTTGATACGCCCCCTAAAGACAGGAGAGATACCTGAGAGGGTATGATTTTTTCGCAAAAAATATTTTTTTTTCATTTCTGTAAAATCTTTCATAAAACTTCATACTTATCCCAACAGGGTCGTCGCTCTAAAGGTCAAAATTCTAGGGCCTCTATTAGCTGCATAGCGAACGATGATGATCAAGACATGAATCCTGTCTTGCAACCTACTGATTGGAACATTGAATTGGTTGTAGATGATAACTACGTGTCTTCCGCTATTTCACGCCCCGCGGTGGATGAGGGATACCACATAGATCCCATTTATGAACAGGTAAATTCCTCACTGAATCAAGTAACCACTTATGCATGCCCACAAATGCATTGACATCATTCTTTCCTGATAGGTCCCTCGAGAGTATTGCCAGGATTACATTGATCTCTCTACTGCCTTGAGGCGTGACCTTCGTAGGATGAGTTTGAGGACCTCCGCTCTTACTCATCACCAGGTTGTCTCAAATCACATTCAAAATCAATCCTCCATCCTTTTCTCAAACCATGCTAACTGTGAACACTGTTTTAGACGCCTGACCAACCTCATCATTCTTCAGCTGGTAAGGGATCTAGTCGAGGTGTAAGGAGGAGCTCTCGAAGACACTGATCTATTTTCAATGTCACATGGGGTTTTATTTTGAAAAACATTGGTAATTTGTAACCACTTGTGCCAAGAACAATTTTTTCTCGTTTTCAAAGTGTATGTGCTTGCTAAAACATGTTCATTGTTATTAATTCTCTCACTTTTGATCATGATTAAACTAATATCAATATTTTAAAACTAGCAAATAGCAACAAATAGTCAACAAAAGTCAAAATCGGGGCCCTAAACGCATCAAAACTCAAAAAACAGTCAAAATTGGCAAAACTGGCAAAATTGGACGGCCACATCCTAGTAACCGTCCTGATTGTATCACAATCATGCTCTCAAAGGATGGTATTACTGTGTTCTCTTATATAAATAATTGTGTTTTAATATCTCGTTTTGTATAAAATCTGTACAAAGTGGTTAAATTCTGTGTTTTAAGAAATCTGTGCAGATTGTATAATTCGAAGTCGTCGCCTGTGAAGCTTTGATTATCATCTCGAATTAAAGAGCATTTCAGAAAGGTTCAGCAGCAGCCAATTAAAGTGTGAAAGAACTGCAATGAATCTCTGTATTTGAAAAGCCAAATCACCACATGCCTATCGATAGCCAAAATTTCGCTATCGATAGTCCCTCTATCGATAGCGCCTCTTCGCTATCGATAGACATAGGCGGCTGGGGGCTGCATTGATATTTTGAGATCTTTTCGAGGGCATTTGCGTCTTTTGCACTTTCCTTCTATATATAAACTTGTAAAGGCGACTTAAAGAGGGTTCAAGACTTTTGCTCTGAATCATTACTCTGTCAATTTTAATAGACTTCATGTTACAGTTCAATTCTGCTTTTTATTCGGTCATTTACTTTTTCAGCAATTTCTACTTTTCTGCAATTTTTCCTTTAATGCCTGGCTCAATTCTCATTTAAGGATTGTTCTTTAATTATACAGTCTTTACTTTAAGTACTTTAATTTTCTGCAATTTTCCTTTTTAATACATGGCTCAATTCTCACTTGAGAATTGTTCTTTACTTTTATTGTCATTTTCTTTATTTACTTAAGTCCTTTTCTTTATTTATTTCTGTCATTTTCTTTATTTATTTTAGCCCTTTTCTTTATTTATTTCTGCCAATTTATTTATTTACTTCAGTCATTTTTCCTTCTTTCTTCAGTCATTTCCTTTCAGCTTTTATTTTATTTTCTCCATCCCGTGAACCCTTAGAGCTTGTCATGGATAAAGGATATTCTCCTCCATTGATGTGTAGCTAATACTCCAAGCTTGGGTGAGGATGAAGTTGGATTCTTTATGCAATTATATTTTATAAACATCCCTTTATTTGTATTATGTGATTGCATAGTTGTGAAGGTTTTACCGCACACTATCGCTAAATATAATATCATATAATTGTATATCTGTGATTGCAATTATATAATTATGCAATGGTATTTATTGGGATGAATACAAACCAGCATGTTTTATTCCCAATTAAGGTGGATAGCGATATTCCATTCTTTTCAAGGATAAACCTGCCGGTCCTGTATTCATCATCTTTTTGGGACATCCTTCTTGTAGTTGGATGAACCACCATACATAATTACTATATTGAGGATTTTATAATATAAGTTGTATATTTGATATTCAATGGGCTTCTCACCCAAGTTCCACTCATTCCACTTAATTAATCACGTTTTTAACCAGCTTTATTAAAATTCGGTATTTTCGCTTCGACCCAATCGGAGCACTTTTCACCACCAACTTAATTTGACAATATTCTTTCACTTAGATTAATTCTAAAAAGTCTTTTATTATAAACCTGCATTTTCCCAGTGGTTCGACACCCGTGCTCACTAGTCGCAATTGAATTGAGATTAACAATCACGCGGTTTTATAAATATATTAATCTTGATCATTAACAAGGAATAATCTCCCTTGTTTTCAAGTGATCACGTCCAAGCCAAGACGGTTGGCCGTCCACCCTAGGACGGCTAGCTGTCCTGCCTAGGACGGTCACCGAGATGACCCGCCTTATTTTGCCTATTTTTGGTAATTTTTTACCTTCAGTCTTTTTAGGACTCTGATTTCTCTTCAAATCTGACCTACGCCTATAAATAGGACCTCTTAGTAGCCTCTATAACCATTCTACATTATTTTTAAGCATCATGGAGGCTCTCCCCCAAGTTTTGAAAAGATTCATGGCGAGAATGACGAAGGAAGACAAGAAAGTGTTCGCTCGCTTCAACTTGAACGCGTGCTTCTGTCTTCAACAAATCAAAATGGAAACCACATTCCTCATTGCCGCAAGTCATTTTTGGGATCCCATAACTCATGTTTTCAACTTTGGCACCGAAGAAATATGCCCGCTGTTGGAGGAATTCTGCGCTATTACATCCGTTTCTCTCAAAGGACCTTTCATTTTCCCACAAGTTCGGCGCAAATACTCATCAACTCTCGCCCCTCTTCTTGAAATCACTGAAGTGGACACTTCTGCATTCATCGAAGGTACTCACCTTAATCTTTTGAAACTGGCTACTTCTTTTCTTCACCCCGGCTTGAATCAATTTGCCACTTCACAGCCTGTTCAACATGCTTTGGTTTTATGCCTTCTTGGCCAATTTTTCTTCTGTACTGGCTCTTTCCTAGTTCCATTAGAACTATGCGAACTAGTTTGACCTCTTTCTATTTCTCAAAACATGATTCCCATGGTTCTTACCGAGACTCTGAATGGTTTGGACAAGCTTCACACCAATCCCGACGCTCCTTTTGAAGGTAGTCCTATTCTTCTGCAGATATGGCTAATTGAGAGGCTCAAATTTATTGCTCCTTCCACTGGTACCTCTTACCATGCTTCCTATCATCGTCGTGTCGTTACCCTTCCTCGAGAGCGCAACTTACTAGAATGGTTGACTTTTCTTTCTACCCTTTCTTGGGATGACATCGAATGGTATGTGCATGACTAGAGCTATTCTGGCCATTATCTGCTACGTTCTCCAGGTTATTCAGCAGTGATCTTGGTAGGATTGAAGCATACTTCTTTCTATTGGGCAACCCGACTGCTTCGCTAAATGGGAACCAAACAAACAATTTCGTCTCTTCCAGAGCATACTTATGCTTCTAAGACAATTTCTCCGTCTGCGGTCAATGCTTTGAAGTCAAGGTGGCCAACTGTATTACGCACAACTCACATTGATTTATCTCATGGGCTTTTCGAAATGGATGAGGCATAGAAGCAGTGGCTACCTCAAAATATGGGTGTTCGGGGACTAGAAAGGGAGGATAGGATCTCAAAACTTATCGAAAGTCTCTCATCTGACGGTCAAGGAGACACTTCTTCACTTCCACCTAACACTTTGCAAGTAGTACATTTTAAGAGGAGAAGAGATGACGAATTTGAAGAAGCTTTAAGGAAGGAACGAAGGACTTGATGAAAATTTTAAAACACATTTTCCATGCTTTTCGTGTATATTTTTATTTATTTATTTTAGAATAAACAAAGATTAGAATCATATGGCATGTAATAGACCTTTGAAAGGTTTCTCTTCAGTTCATAAATAAAAGAATTTCATCTTTTTAGCTTTGAATGAATCACTTCAAATAATTTCAACTAAAATCAAACACTGAGTTGTTTTGCCTTAAAGAATTGGACTGCACCCAAGGTGACTTTATGGGCTGCCTACAAATCTCCATTTTTTTGAATATCTCTTTAAAAATTTCAACTTTCTTATTTTGAATACTTAGAGAATCAGGTCCTTGTAGTTCATTGGATCAATTGAAAAACATTTTTCTTTTATTTTTTTATTTATTTTTTCAACGCTCTAATTTTTCCCTAGGCAGCATTTACAGGTTTTCCACCTAGCGAGCTTTCTGCCCTAATTTTTACCTAAACAGCCTTTGCAGGTTTTCTACCTAGTGGACTCTTTTTTTTTTTTTTTTTTTTAAAAATGTAATTTTTCAAATAATCCAGGTTGGTGGGTTGAGAGAATTCATTCCCGTCTATACCCATAAGACGCACTGCTCTGCCTGACAATATCTCTTCTTTGACATAGGGTCCCACCTAGCTTGGCTTGAATTTTCCTCTTGGATCATGAATCGGCATTTTGATTTCTTTGAGTACCAAATCCCATTTCTTTAAGCCCCTGTTTTTAACTCTTTTATTGAAGGCTCTCGCTATCCTTCTCTGATACCCTTGGACATGGTATAGAGCTCTTAGTCTCTTCTCATCAATCAACGACAGCTGTTCATATCTACTATTCATCCAATCGACTTCTGCTAATTGGCTTTCAATAGCTACTCTTAGTGAACATATTTCCAACTCAATTGGTAACACTGCTTCCATACCATACACTAATGAATAAGGTGTAACCCCAGTTGACGCCCTAATGGATGTGCGGTAGCCCCATAATGCCAGAGGCAACTTCTCATGCCAATCATTGTATGTATCAGTAGTCTTCTTCAAAATTGTCTTCAAATTCTTGTTAGCTGCCTCTACTACTCCATTAGTCTACGGACGATAAGGAGAAGAATGATGATGCACTATACCATATTTATTGAGAAGCTCTTCGGTTTCTTTTCTAAAATGCTGCCCATTATCTGAAATAAATTCACGTGGCACTCCATAGCGGTAAATAATATTGCATTGTATGAACTTGGCGACCTGCTCGGCGTTCAAAGTCTTGTACGATGCTGCTTCTACTTACTTGGTGAAATAATCAATAGCCACCAATATGTATTCGTGCCCATTCAAGGCTGCAGGAGTGATTTTGCCAATGATATCTATGGACCCGCTGTTTCGATCGCGTGCGTCCACATCATCACTGTGCGTGATTAGGGATTTTAAGAAAACAAACAAAGGAGTCGCCGCCTTATTTTTAAGGAATAAGGAAACCATAAAAAATATATTTTATTTTAAATAAAACAAAACAAACTCCATTTCAAGGAAAAGACAGTCAGTGAACCAGAGATAGATCCTGGGGCTAGGTTACGACGTGGGAAGTGATCGGCCCAAACAAGGGAGGTTATTTCCTTGTTCGTGATCAAGAT
>JAESVK010054995.1:0-17309 GCA_017140935.1 Hamamelis virginiana | reverse complement strand
CTCCCACTACCTACCACTCCGACACCGACTTCTCCGAACTTGATCAACCTCCTCCAACGCCTTCCAGCGATGATCATCAACCAACAAGACTCAACAATCCAAACAGAGATGTTGAAGTTCATAGTGGTGATTTTCCCTTTGTTAAGCCTTAAATTAATTTAATTAAAGGTGGATCAATGTTAATTGGTTTATTTTTACCTACCTATATATATAGCTCATAGCATGGATCGAATTGGTTTTTCAATTACTAATTATATACACTTTACGCAAATTAACCCATCATTGCCATATATTCAATCTTTAAAAATGCTATACACACTCATTCGTTCCTATCAATATTTAACATGACATCTTACATAAATTAATACTATGCTAGCTAGCTAATTGACACATGCAGCTAGTCTATTATGATCGATATTGATATGATAACTAAATATTAACAAGCAGTGCTACTCCGTCCAAATAGACATTGTTATGTGGGTTGTTCTTCCAGGCTAGGTTACACGCGGTAGGTTTCCAATCACCCGCACCAAAATAAAATAAATTAACAACAGAAGCAAATTAACAAACAAAACTGTGAGGCCTAGCAAAGCATTACTAGTATTGGCAAAATTATTCATTAATTAACAACTGATCTGGGGTCCCTGCCCATTTGGTGATTCAGATTCAGATTCAGATTCAGATAATCATATGATATGAGAGGTGAATTGTAGGATTTACCGCTAATTAAGAGCAGTGCACAAAGATGTACGTCCTCAAGTCACTAAGCCAGGAGTCCAGGACTATTAGATATTTCCACGGATATAAAGGCGACTGCTTGAAGGGTAAGGGCACTCTTACCTCTTTAAGGCCTTGAAAATTGATTTTTAATTATAGATTGAAATGTTTAGAAATTGTCTGCCGAATATTAACATTAATTAATTAATTAATTTGTTCAGATGAAAATAAGTTTGATGAATTTTTATTTAATCATTATTTGGTGATTTCAATTTTTCTACAAACCTGTTTACTCTTATCTTGAAACGAAAACATAAGCATAATTTTGATCAAATCAACTTAAAATTAGAAAGCTTAAAGAAGTAGACCTTGGCTGTCCAATTTTGAAAATTTCAAACATGGCCTTTTAGTTCCTTTTAATACATTTATTTTCACTGTAAAGCTTTACCTCTTAAGGATCTGTTTAGAAATTTTAAAAATCAAAATTCCATTCAACATCCCTTTTTGTCCTCCTTCTAGCTTCGTCCTCCTTAGTATATCTGGCCAAATTCCACTTATATTTTTCATGAATACAAAAAATCACATTGATCCAACCGTTGATTTTTACAAATTTGAAAAAAATAATAAAAATGAAAAACTGTTATAGTCTATTTTTTGAAAAACCAACCGTTGAATCAATGTGATTTTTTACATTCATGATACATATAGGTGGAGCATCAAATCTAACAGTCAATTTTTTAAAATAATTGTTCTCAGTTGGTCAGATGCACGAGAGAGAACGAAGAGGGAGGACGAATAAATTGAATTGTTCTTTTAAAAATTGAATTAGATAGTATCTACTCTCTTACTACTATTTTTTAAAATAAATTAATTTAGAAGTCCATTGACAATTTGAGGATGCCACGGTTTGATTTTAAGACCATTGATTCAAAGAGGCCGGTGTGATTCTTGACGGCCTTAACAATCTAGCGGATTAAATTCTATTAATGTATGAGGGCATTGATAATAGAATATAGGATGGGCGCACAGTAATTGAATTAGTAATCCACCAATCATTTTCGTAGCTATTTAAGTTTCGCCCTCGATCTACGTACATATGAAAAAGAGAGGTTTAACAAGTCGGCACCCTCTCTCTCTCTCTATGAGTGAATTGAACAAAAATTTCATATAAGAAATATCGAACCATGCTCCTCGTACCATGGACTAATGGGTCCTAGCTGAATTGATAATTTGCCAATTATTTTTGAAAAATCAATTTCTTTTTAAAACATTTTCACGTACTCCTAGCTACCATCCCAATGAATTTCGTTGATAAGTTTACTATGCGTCAGCCTGCTGCTTGCTACGGTAGCTCGCACTGAGGGGTGTCAATTGATGACCTCTTTCGGAAGTCTTTATCGTTTTTGGTCATTGCCGGCCCTTCGAATAATTGAAAATATTTTATTGTTTATGAAGCTTTGGAGGTCACGCTTTACTTTTGGCCTTTTGGTTGATGCCGAGTTGCCGACCAAGAAAAGTGTATAATAATCCTTAAAACATTCCATCTTAATTAATAATATTCTCCTATTGCTTATAAAAAATAATTTCACTCGTCAACCATCATCATTCTTATTAAAAATAACCCCCCCTCGCTCTCAATGAAACTTTATTAATTTCGAGTTTTCTCTAGTCCCAAATCCTAAATCTCTGTCCCCTCTTATTCTTCTTCTTCGTTGGCATGGCTGCCTACGAATCCCATGAACCTCCTCCTTCCTCTTCTTCCTCTTCTTCTTCTTTGTGCGGCCGATGGAGATATGATGTGTATTTGGGCTTCAGAGGCAACGACACCCGCAATAACTTTGCAGACCTCATCTACATGGCTATGAGAGCTGCTGGAGCTAATGTATTTAGATATGTCAAGGAATTGCAAGTAGGAGAAAGTATTTCAGAAAAACTTTTTGAAGCGATCGAATATTCAAAGATTTCAGTAATCATCTTTTCAGAAGACTATGCGGCTTCCAGTTGGTGTCTTGACGAACTCGTGAAGATAATGAGGTGTAGGACAACTTTCCAACAGCAGGTTATACCAATATTTTATAGGGTGGATCTGGATAGTTTTGCAGAAGCATTTGCTAAGCATCATGGGCGTTTTGCTGAGGACGATATGTCAAGGTGGAGGGAGGCTTTCACAGAAGCAGCATCGATGGGCTTGGAGTACAAAGATGGGTAATTAACTTACACTACACTGTTCATTAATTAGATGGTGATGCTCCCATAATTGATATACATTTACAAAGAATATTTATATATAAACTATGAAATCGTGATAACAAGCTTAAAATCACGGTTTTGGCAAAATTTAATATAAAAATAAAATTGAATTTTTTTTTTAAACCCATAACCCGAAGGTCCCTATTAAAAAATCGATCTAAGATAAATACAAAATTTTTAAGTTTTAACAAAATTGTCGTCTTTTATTACTTTTATTATTGGTAAATTTTTAAAACTACCAAAATTGATTTTCGATGGTTACAAGAGGATCCCGTGATCCTCGGCGGGTGTAGGGTGATGATATCCCAAATTGAAAGCACTTTATGAAGATTACGTTTATTTCAAATTTTGAATTATTATTTTTTCTTTTAAATTTATAGTTTGTTTTTTTAATTTTTTTCATTATAGAAATTTTAGTCCCGAGCAACTTGAAATTCTAATCATTATCAATTCTACTTATAGATATCCTAAAAGAACTTAACCTTTATTACATCTAAATTCAAGATAAGAAATAAGTGATAATGATAGATAAAAATTGATCCTAATCCAACAGAAGTGTAAAACGTATAGAGTAGAAAACATAAATATTCTCTCATTTATTTTCGTACATATAAATTTATCTATTTGAAAATGTAAAACATATAAATTTATTTGTTTGGAATAAACACTTTTTTAAAGGGGGAGTATTTGAGTTTGAAAACCATTACAAATAGGTTTATTTACCTACTTTATATCACAAAGCAGTACTAATCCATGTTATACAACAAGTAATCAAACAAAAAGATTAAAACTTTATGCTAGCTTTACCTATTTCACAACCCACAACAAGAATCCTTGTCGTTTAGCAAGTAATCAAACAATACGGAAACATGTATATTTACATGTTTTCCATAACTCAAACGTTAATGTCTATTTTGAAACAAGTAATAATAAAAAAAGGTAAAAACTTTGATTTTTATACGACCCATATAGGTATATTATCGATGATTACCCATATAAAACTCAAAATCAACAAGAAAAAAAATGTGAATTTACTTGTTTCACAACCTAGAACATGAATCCATTGTTTAGTAACTAGTAAAGAACCATTCGGATCAGTTTGCAAGACGCTTTCTGCCCCTTTGTCTTCCCCGTGCAATATAACTCTAAAAAAGCACTAAACATTTTAATGGTGATAGCAATTGTTTGAAAACCAGATGAAGATAACACCAGCCGTATTAATAGAGATGCACCAACCGTTATTTTTCATTCCAGCACATCATTATTATTAGCTTTGAGAAATAGATGCAGATAGGACACTAAAAAATTGAAGATTCAAATTTTGAATTAATTATAATCTAAAAAGTTCCCATAAAAATTCCATTACAGATACAAACTCTAAATGGAAATAAAAATAAACTTAATTTCATCAAAATGGCAAATATGTCAATATAAAAAAAAAATTGACTTTGAAATATCCTAGAAGGGTCTTTGGATAAACCCCATAGGGTCTTGGGCCTCCTGGTAAGAAACTCATATAATAGGGGGGTTTGGATATATATATATATATATATATATATATATATATATATGGACTTAATTTACCCCTTTCTGTTGCATGTAAAAACATGGATATGAACTCAATCACAAGGTTTCATAAATTTATTTTGCGAAATATTTTTTTTTTGTTTGTTTGTTTTTTTGTAATAGAAGGGTTTTGGGGAGGGGTACGGTAAACATTACAATAAAAGTATAAAACCCATAAACCACCCACCCAAATGAACAGCCATCAGAACCAAAGGCAAGATACTAGCCCGGTCCCAAAAGAAACAGACTACAGAACCCCTCCACGAAAAGAGTGAAACAAACGCCATCAGAACCCCAATATTAGCAAACAAAGCTTCCAAAAAATGGCTACCGCCCCCCGCCACATATGAGCAAAGTGGAGAGCTGCATCCTCTTTCAAGAGCCTAAGTCTGCCAGCAGAATAGCAACCCAAAATTTCTGCAAGTCCCGATACACCACTCATTGGAAGGGGTTGGGGGTGGGTGTTAATTAACAAATTTCTACTAGGGAGCTCGATCGGTGCTAAGTTACTAACTCTCATTTGGTTTTCTCAATGCTTGTTTTTTATCTCTTATTTTTTAAATCTTCAACTTACTCTGTGCTTTATCATATAATATATGTAAATTTGACAGAAAGAAATATATATAAAAATATGAGAAAAGAAAGTGAGTAGCTCTCGTATTTCTAATTGTCCCTTAAATATATATGTAACGCCCCAACCTGACATTAGCTACCAACCATAAATGATAGGTTGACATGTGTCAAATTGAAGATACAACCTGATAAGCTCATTCATATTTCCATACACAAGAGATAATAAAACATTTATATTAAAATATGAAATGTAATGAACATACAGATGTCCCAATTCGTACCATACAAATACAAACTTTACAATCCTGTATATAACATCACAATGCCAACACCCCTGGCATATGGGTACAAACCATAATATACATATAATGTTTACAAAGTCAAAACTCTATCCCTGCTCTGAACAAAATGCTGGACTACACCAAAATTGTTGCTTCAAAAACAGAATGCATTAACCTCCACTATGCAAGCTATAGTCATCCTCCTGAAAATCTGCTGCATAAAAGTAGGAATGAGCTTACACTAGCTCAGTAGAAATATTATCCTCAAATTAACAATAATAATATCAATGCAAGGATTAATTAAGAAACAATCATATTCAACAGGTTTAAATCATTTATAACAAGTGTGGGCTTTCATATTTCATAAACCATTTCCATTCCAAACAGAATCTCATTGGTTCTACAGAAAGTATTACAGTCGCTGCTTTCAAGCTAACCAGCCCCTAACGCAGCCAAACTAAAACATAACCATATCAGGTTCTTCATCGATGGTAAGCCACTTGCATGGGCTATTTCCTTCGAGTCCGCATTAAAGGCTCCACCCAGGACACAATGCCCTTATTCCCCTAAATACTAACCGAGCCAACAAATATAATTTCCAAACATTTCATTTCATAGAAATATCACATTTGCCAATCAAGTACAAATCATTATAAATGGCATATAAATATAATTATTAAAACATCATTTCATAATCTGTATATACAGCAAATATAAATTCAATAAACCAGTTCATATGCCATTACCAATTTTGTATAAACCATGCCACACATATCATTTCAAAACAACTATAATCTCATGCATCGTATTTGTCCAAACATGTTTTCAAAGAAGGTTTTACAATAATCACTTCAATAAACCATATTATTAGTGTTAATGAGGATAGTTATATTCCTACCTTTCCAACTTGACTCTAAACTCGACTCTCTTGCAAAAATGCACCTTAAGTTGCAAAAGGGTTATCAACTGGACTCTCTGGATCTGAAATAGACGATAAATAATGCAGTTTAGACTCTAAATCAAGAATATGCATAAATAAAACATTATATTTATGAATAATAGCAAACTGTTGACCAAACAGTCAACTAATTCGAGGAGACAATCGACTGTTTAAGGAGACAGTCGACTGTTTCAAGAAGACAGTCGACTGTTTCAACTCCAGATTGCACAAATTAGAGCAGTTTTCTGCATATGTGCTTCAAAACACTTCTATACATATTCAAATCACAATCCATCCGTTCAAAATCTAATTCTATCATATATAAACTCATACAACTTCGAATTTCTCAAAAATCTCAAGATCCAACGGTTAAAATACGAAAACCACAAAGTTTTAGGCATAAAACCCACATAAACTCAAATTTAAGCTTATACTCAAATTTAATCCCAATTTCTTCAACAAATCAACATCATAGCATCCCAATAACTTCAAAACTTCAGACTTAAACTTCCTTATCACTCAAACACCACAAATCCTTCAATTTCAATGCAAAACTCACTTTATGGGTTTGAACACAAAATGAAAAACTAAAGAGAAGAAGAATAAGATGAACTAAGAAACTTACGTTCACCAACTATGGAGCAATTTCTGCAAATTTCTGGCTGCGGTCACCTCCCTAGCTTTCTCCCACTCTCTCGAACTCTCCCTGCCGCTTGAAGATACGAGAAATGAAAAATATGATAAGTTTTAAAACTTAATCTTATCTCAATGGCAATTTTGTAAATAACTTGAAATTCATTTTTTTTTAAACAACATTAAAATACTATTATAAAATACTTTAAAACATTAAAATACTATTATAAAAAAATACAGGATATCACAATATATATGGATCATTAATTGCCTGATTTTGATCCATTATTAGTTTAATGTGCATTTATTTTACTTTTCAACACATTGGGCAGGTATGAGGAAGAGTTTTACGAGTCATTTTTAAAGGTTTTGGGAACTTTGAAGGTGAAGTTTTTGGAAACTGATTATCGAAAAAAAAAGAAAAAGAAAAAAAAGAAGAAGTTGTTTTTGGAAACTGCGGAGGAGATTCAAGAATGTGAGAGGAAAGGATACTTTAAAAATCAGGGTGGAATTGTTGATGATGGAGCAAATGGACGTAAAATTGGTAAATTATTTGTATCAGGTAAAGAAATTTGTAAGAGAAGTGATGGTACAACTGTGTTCGAGGGAACCTATTCAGGTCGTGTAGTTGCCGTGAAACGCCATGTCCAGGCCCATCATGATGTGGCTTTTAAAGAAATTCAGAATCTTATTGCATCTGACAAACATCCAAATATTGTTCAATTTTATGGAGAAGAGAGGGATCAAAATTTTGTGTATCTTGCTTTGGAACAATGGACTTGCAGCTTAGCTGATCTCATTCAGATCTACTCTCAAAACACACTGTTTTCTCACGAGAATAAAGTCCGGTTGGATTCAACGAAGGATATTATGGGGGATATTAATTTGTGGAAAGCAAATCGCCGGCCTTCACCCCTATTATCACAATTGATGAGGTCAGTTCTAATTATGATCGATTTTATTAAGACATTGTATATATATGCTACCATCTCATGGTATTTATGGCTTTCAAACTGTTTTAATTATCTGTTAACGTACAACATTCTTTTTCATGATCTTAAACATCAATTTCTTTGAACTATATATATATGTCCATCATCATTATATATTGTAGCATTTCATAACTTGTCATTACTCTGTTTGGAAATGGAAATTAAATTATTTAGTCGTGCAATTAAATTAAGTCAATTTCTGGCATTTCATGAAATTACATCATTCTCATTTTAATTGAAATTCTTTCAGCATCGTCGTGATCTTCCATTCTTTTTTTGTATTTGATTGATAACATAGAGAGGTGGTTTCTGGGCTTGAACATTTGCACGAATTGGGAATAATTCATCGGGACTTAAAGCCTCAAAATGTGCTGATAATTAAAGAAAAATCTTTCCGTGTTAAGCTTTCTGATATGGGCAATAGCGAGCGCCTTCATCCGGATATTTCATCCTTAGGTCGTCAAGCTACAGGCAAGTACTCTCCTTAAGTTGTTAACATAATTTAATTATGTTTACCACACGTGGTGCACATATAGTGTATATGACACCTATCATAATGAACTCCACCAAAAAAGAAAAAATATATCTTGGTCTAACCAACCTTGCTATGAATTTTGCTTGAGGTTAATGGTTGATCGAACAAGGAGATTCTTCATGTGTACTGTGTATCTGATAATTCATTCGTAAAATATATAGTAACTGGTTATCGATCAGTTCCTTGGTCCAATATTTTATTGATGTCATTGCAGTTTGCGGCAGTTTGGGTTGGCGAGCACCTGAACAGATTCTTGGTGAACGCCAAACACGTGCTGTGGATTTGTTTAGTTTAGGTTGTGTCCTCTTCTTCTGCATCACAGGTGGTAGACATCCATTTGGTGATAAACATTTTGAACGTGACTACAATATTGTGAAGAATCTAGTTGATCTCTCCGCAGTGGAGCATATCCCTGAAGCTGTGGATCTTTTTTCTCATTTATTAAATCCTGATCCTGAATCAAGGTAAGATCAACATTATTAAATCCTGACCCTGGTATACGTAATACGTACAGCTGATGTTGCACCCTTCTATTATTTGTTCAAATTTGATCATCTATAGCATTCAAATTGCATCCTCCTCTGATGGCTCATTGTCCCTCAAATTACAATGACCATACCATATTATATCACCTGATTAGAACTTCTTACCACCATTATATATATAATTAAGGCGGCATTTGGACGACACACTCTATGAATTGGAGTATGTCCTTTTTGGTATTCCATAGATTTTAAAGGCACCAATTTGACCCCTGGAATGCAATGATTATGAAAAATTGAAATAATGCCATTTCATGAATTGAAAAATTAAGATGGTTTTATACGTTCTTAGCTGCTTGTACGATTCACTAAATGGTATAGTTGTTGTTTTTGAATTTATCTAGAATGATGTTATATAAGCTCTACTGGAATTTAAATATCCTTTTCAAATGGTTTCATTGATTAAATTTTCCTAATTTATTGCTAGGCCAAAGGCATCGGAGGTCTTGCACCATCCTTTGCTTTGGAATTCTGAGTTACGACTGTCATTTGTTGGTGATACTAGTGACTGGGTAGAATTTAAAGCTCAGGGGAGTAAGTCTGATGATCTCTTTGAAGCGTTAGAAAAAATCAAACCATTGCCTTTTGATGCAAAATGGGACACAAAGATGGATCCTGCATTCATTGCTAATATTGGCCTTCGCAGGGGTTATAAGTTTGATAGTGTTCGAGACTTATTGCGAGTCATGCGAAACAAGTTGAATCATTATATAGAACTTCCGAATGATATTAAGGTATATATCTTACACCAACAACTATACACTTGATTGTAGTTATATTGGGTCAAAGGACCGATGAGAGTTCTCTGGCACATAGTACCCATCTAGGAATCTAAGGCTGGTGGGCATCACCATGAGGCATCTTAGCTCTACAGGCATTTGAGTTAACTTTTTCTAAAATCACTTTTGTGAGAATTCTTTCTTCACATATCTATTTGAAGTTATTTTCAAACTATCTCTTCATGTACCAAAATTTTCATAATAGAAGTGATTGGCAAAAGTTAGAATCCCATAACTTTTGCCACAATCACTTATAGTATGAAAAGTTTGACATCCATCCTATCATCCCTCAAGTTATTTAAAAGTAATTATCACCACATCTCTTAAATCAAGTGCAATTTTGAGTTCCAAAAATGATTTTAAGTTCCAAAAATGATTTTAAGAAAAACTAATGCAAACCGACCCTTAATTTGACTTAGATTGGATGACTCTACCATTAGCATATCGCATGCTTTTGGACAGTGTAAATTGTAAGATTAGTAATCCATTGGATCTCCTAGACGGGATCCATCAAATACTAAGCCCTTCCTCCCTAGAGGTGTTCTGTATTCAAAATTAAATGTCTTAATTGGAGACCTTGTGGAATCTTCCAAGTGTGACAAATCTCTTACGGCTTGCCTTTAAAAATTCTGTATTTTTTTATGCAATGACTTCAAACATAATGCTTATTTTAATTTCACATATGATATATTGGTGATAACACGAACAGGATGCTCGTGGAGCCATCGGGCAATGTGTTTTAGTTCTTCCTTGGCAAAGTTTTGCATTCATTCTTTACATTATAGTTGATTCTTGGTTTGAATTTGGGTGGATATTTCAGGAAATTTTGGGACCAGTTCCCGAAGGATTTGATGATTATTTTGCAAGTCGATTTCCAAAACTCTTGATTGAAGTGTACAAAGTTGTGGGCCAATATTGTAAGGAAGAGAAATGGTTTGAGAAGTATTTGAAATGTAATGTTTAACTCTTGGAAAATGCTACTTTTACCGTTATTATTCATGCATTAGTTCTTTCCGTCCTATTTGTCGATATGTGGTGTATTTTTTACTGTCTTCTATTTTCACTATCTTGAAGTGTATTTTTACTGTCTTTATATTCATTGTCCTGAAGTGTATCTTCACTATTTTGGGTGTATTTTTACTGTCGGGTGTATCTTCACTGTCATGGGTATATTTTCACCGTCCTTATTTTTTATTGTCCTTATAGAAGTCGACGGTGAAAATATACCAAACAATAAGTATAGTTAAAGGAAAATGACATAACTATCCTTTGGTATATTTTTAATGTCTTATATTTTCACTGTCCTGAAGTTTAATTTTACTGTCCTTGTATTTTCTTGTCATGAAGTGTATTTTTTACTGTCCTTGTATGTTCACTGTCTTGGGTGTATTTTCATTGTTGGGTGTATCTTCACTATTGAGTGTATCTTCACTATCATGAGTGTATTTTCATTGTCCTTATATTTTTACTATCCTTATAGAAGATAGTGAAAATATACCAAACAGTAAAAATAGTTGAAGGAAAATGACAGAACTATCCTTTGGTGTATTTTCACTGTCTTTATATTTTTATCGTCCTTGTGGAATGGAAGAAACACACTAAGGTCGGTAAAATATTAGAAACATAATAAAAATCTTGGAAATATAAAGATAGTGAAAATAAAATAAACACAATAAAAAATTTTGAAATACCGTAAAAATCTTGTAAATTTAGTGAAAATAATAATAATAAAAAAAGAAAAGAAAAGAAAATTTGGACGGGAATTGTAGCACCGCTCGACTCTTGGGTCTCTTTGTGATTGCTTCGATTGATATATTTGTCAAGAAACGCTACAGTAGATAGATTACAGGCTTATGGATGCTATCGGTATCCTAGTAATCCATAACTTGCAGGTTGTGTATAAATGTAACCAAGAAGGTATTTTGTATACCCTTGTGCGCTAAACACAAAACTGTCACAATTCAAAGCAATTTAATAGGCCTCTCTCTCCTGCAAACTCCACAATCGACGATGATAACTATGATGATGGACGGGGATGGAAATGGCAGTTAGCATCTATGGCGGGGAGGTAACAGAGGCATCAAATGTTGATGTTCAAATATCAGTTTTGAATGTATTTCAACCTCTTTTTACTGTATTTTCATTTTGGAAATATTTAAGTACGTAATATAGCATATGAAAACAGGGGGGTTTTTGAAATTGAAGCTATTTATTAAGCTTCAATCTCTCTGATTGTGAAAGATTGAAGAGGAGGGGATGGGGGGATTTAGAGGAAGAAAAAGGTTATATATACCTCTAGTTGTGTAGTCCAAGGGCATGCTTGTGAACAAAAAAGAAACCTATCTTGTGGCTCTATCTAGTAATTGGCTTCACAAATTTCTTAAATTAATTTTGAAATTCTTAAATTGTTTACTTTTGCATGAATCCAACAGTACCCAAATTATAATTTATGAACTCAAAATTTCACAAATATCTTGAATAATGCAAACAGTTTTTCAATTATTTTTGAAACTCTCGTATTTTTCCAATAAAGTAATTAAGTCTCAAATGCATATTATCTCACTTGAAAGTCCATTTCAAGGTGTCTTCCAAGTAATCAATTCCTGCACTAAATTAGTCATTGTTATAGGCTTTGAATTAATTCAAATAAAATATACTGATTCTAAAAGGAAAAGTTCATTCAACCTTCATTTTTTTCTTCCCTTATTTGTATGTTCAACTTAGAACAAGTACTTTGAAAAATTAACCAGCAGTTGGATTAGAAGATCTGATATGTAATACCCAAAGTTTAATGGAAACAACAATGACTTTTGATTAGGTGGGCCGTCATCCTGTTTAGCGATAATAAATTTATTAGGTAGGCGGTGGCCGGATGACCTGTTTACCAATAGTAATTAAATTTAATTAGACTAGAGAGAACAATCTTAATGAGACTTTGTGATTATGTTCATTCAAAGAGGGATTTGAAGATTTGTTTCCCATCTTGGAGAGATACTTGTTGGATGATCTCCACATTGGTGGACCCTATATATCATTTACTCCGTATTCAAATTATGGACAGGGTTAAACCCTTGACAAATAAGTATTATGTGATGTAGATCGCAATGTGCAAGCCGCTTACATCTTAAAAGTAAGAAGCATATAATATTTTTAAATTGAATATTGGGAAATTAAAAACAAACCAACTGTTCGTGAAATTAGTCTCATTCGAATTATCTTTGATTGGTTACAATGACTTCAAGTATGAAAAATTTTATTATGTGAAGAGATGACTTTAATATATAACTCTAAAACAAATGTATAAAGAGATAGTTATCCATAAACAATTTTATTCAAAATTAATGAAAATAAGGCTTTAGTGATTTGTACAACCATACACTTTTGGACCAAATGGGGTTAGATTGTTGGAGGGGGTGGGGGCTGGGTCTGTGATGACTGGTAGGTAACAAGCAGTGCTGCTATATTCTTAATTTGTTACGTGGGTTCTTCCTACAGGTTTCACGCGATAGCCGTCCAATCACCAGCCCCGCCCCGCGCCAAAATTAAAAAATAAAAAATTATTAAAAATAGAAGCAAACAAACAAAAAGAGCGTGCCTCTTCCCATGTGCGGGGCCCCACTGTAAAATTGATGGTGTATGAGCATGGAGCATGGAGCATGGAGCATGGAGCTGCCAGATCATTCATACAATCATAGAAAGATATGAGAGGCCGGATAAGGGAGTTTTTTTTAAAAGTGACCTTTTAAAAATAAATATATACAACTTTGACCTTCATGTGAAAATATATACAAGAGTGACCCTCTGACTGGGTCAAACCAATAAACCGCTGTTAGAAACAGCGGTTTTTGAAAAAATTTGAATAAACCGCTGTTTGAAACAGCGGTTCTTATGTGAACATCCCGGCCCTCTCTGCAGTTTTGAAGACCTGCGGGTGCCATTAAGAACCGCTGTTTCAAACAACGGTTTATTACAAAATATGCATAAAGGGGGAGGGGTGAGAGTAGGGTGGGTAGTGCGTCCAAGTGTAAAGTTGGTGGGAGGGTGACTTGATTTGATATAATTGAGACGCGTGCAAAGTTGGTGGGAGGGTGACTTGATTTGATATAATTGAGACGCGTGCAGGTTGGAAGGGGACAGAGTGACAGACAGCTACCCCCACTTTCAGTAATTAATATTACTTTCCTGCATGCTGGTTTATCATATTATTATGGGGCAAACATAATCTTCATAATGCAAGGCTCCTCAACTAACAAATTTATGCCACAAAGTGAAATCTCAAAAAAAAAAAAAAAAAAAATTTGGTTTATAAGAAAATTGCGAGAATGTATTTTGTGAAAAATATTTTTATTATGAAAAAGAGTAAGGCCCCGTTTGGATCGGGGGAATGAAATAGCATGGAATGGAATCCGATTCCATTCCCAAGGTAGCCTGGAATGGAATCAGATTTTCATTCCATTAAAAGTGTTTGGATGCAACTGGAATCATGGGTTAGAATGACTGTCCATTCCATTACTTGTGTTTGGCAATGCTAGGAATGGAATTAAATTTTCCATAATTTTCCAATTTTACCCCTTTCTTTAAAATAACTCATCTTTCATTTTTCCAAATTTTTATCTAACTAAATTAAAATTAATATACATCATAACCAAGTTTGAAAATTCATATATACAAGTTTTCTGTATATAGAAAACTTGAGTTTAGCATAGATTCAACCAAAAATTCCATACATTCAAACCAAACCATATTGATGTTCATCAACACCAAAAACAAAATTTTCATCCATCATTCTCATTCAATACTATTGTATGCCAGTAGACATGACCAAAGGCACTTCAAGAAGAACAAAAGGCACCTCAGTTTCTTCTTGGCAGAGTAGAATATTGTATGAGGAGCTTGGGCTCTTGATTTCTCTATTTTGAGTTAATATCTACAAATCATGTTTCTGGGGCAGGAAATAGTGCAGTTGGCTTCATACTTAAAGCTAATTTTGACCATGATCTTAAGAGAGTGATTTCTTAGGATCATTAGTAGGTTTATAATGAAGGAATGAAAGAGAGGGATTCAGTTCAAAATAAAAGAAAAGTGAATCACTTTCCTCAGGCCTCTTCAAAGTTCAAATACACCCTGCTTTAAGGCACAATAGGTGCACCAAAAGATTGGGATGTAACAGTATGCAGGGCCACCCCATTACCTCAGATATTTGCCCAATAGTATTGAATGAGAATGCATCTGTTCCTTAACTTTTACAACACAAAAGAATATTTTGGACTAGATGGCTTTCAAAAATCATTCAGAAATGACCAAAGTGGCCACAATTCTAACTTTATAATCCAATATTTCAATGTATTCAGCACACCGTGTGTAAGCAACAATGCTATGACAATTGAGAATTGACAAATGGATGTTGGGTGAGTCAAAATACCTATTGACAAGGCAATGATGCCCATGTCTACAATACTAGTTTGGACACTCACAAACAAGACAGCATCCATTTCCTAGAACATGTTAAGAATAATGTATGTATTTTTTTTTCTGATAATCGCCTATTAGTTGCTAATTACTAGAACTATTATAAAGCAAACAAGACAGCCTCAGGTTTTTTGGATAAACCTCCTCAAATTGGAGATGCCTTGTCAATCTCAGCACCCAATACTGCAATTGGGACCTTAACCTCTGAAAAATAAATGCTTATTAGAATTCATGAAATCTTAAACAAGACCATATTAATTAAGTAAACATCAAAAGAAAAACAAAGGAATTATATTAAAAATTTTCTCAAACCCATGAGTGCCAATGAGTAGCCGTTTTACCATGCCCCAATCAGTAGTATTTAGACCAGGTCTCAGGCTACTGTTACATACCAGTTGGGTTAGGACCAACAAATTATGTTTACCAATGGGTGGTTAGTTATATGAAATTCAAGATAAGAAAAGAAGTTGCCTCTCCTTTTATCAAGAGTTCTCTCATTCTTCTGTATATTTAGCATACATGATCAAGGTTCATCTAAATTTGTTACATAAAATGGGAGACATTGCTATAAACTGAAGGCATTTAACCCAAACCAACTTATCCAAACCCCTGCTTAGACCTCTGAATTAAAATCGTGGGTTGTATGCAGGCCACAATTTGTAGCCCTCATAAACATATAATAGAGTATAAGTTAATAAGAGCATAAAAAATTTTAACTATAAAGAAAAATAGATCAGTCACATTTCTCATAATATAACCAAAATTTCAAACAACTAGAATGCAAGAAGCTTTTTCAAGAATATCTTTCTGCTCATATAGATTGTAATGTCTGCAAATAAATTATAGAGCTCCGAATACATTCAGTAAATCACACACTTATGCCTCGTCAAATTCTGCATTTGATGGAACCAATAAATAAATAAATATTATAATTTCCAATGCACAGAAAGAGTATCAGTGAAATACAATATGCATATATATACATACATATACATATATGTAACCCTCAGACAAAAAGGGGAAAATGGGGTAGCTGAAATGCATAAAGAAATCAACTGAAACAATGTTCACGCAACAATTACCGTAATTTTAGCAGACCAAAACACGTCCATTCCATGATACTTCGGCTGGGATCGAATCGAGGAGGAAGGGGAAGGAGATCAATGGCGACGAGCTGACAATCGTGAAAGAGATATAGAGAGATCAAGAAAGAGATCGAGAGAGAGAGAAAGAGAGATAGAGAGAGAGCATTACCAGATCAATGGCAGCGAGAAAGAAAGATCGAGAAAGAGAGATCGAGAGAGACAGATCGAGAAAGATAAAGAGAGTGCCTGAGGTTCAGCGATCGGAGAGGCCAGTGATCCGCCGGCGACGAGCTGACGGCGGCGAGAAACCAGTATCAATGGCGGCCGGTTAGAAAGAGCATGGTTTTCAGTTGAGCTTTGAAGAGGAAGAACATCGGGATTTTTGGACTTGGTTGGTCTTTTTGTATTCCATCCCAAAGGTTGGAATGAGAATACCACAAATCAGAAGGGAATGAAATTCCACCTCTAATGGGAATCAATTCCAGTCCATTCCAGGTCTCCTAATTCCATTCCAACTCAAATATTGCATCCAAACATGTAGTTATGGAATGCATTCCAGTGCATTCCCATTCCAGCCTCTGATTCCCCCGATCCAAACGGGGCCTTTATGGAATGCTTATAGATTACATTCATTTCAAAATTTGAATTATTATTTTCCATTTTAAATGTATAGTTTGATGAAGTTTTAAGATAGATTCTATTTAGAGTTGTAACGGCTAGTTTTGGACACTTTATGGAATTTTTATAGATTACGTTCATTTCAAAATTTGAATTATTGTTATTATTTTTAAATGTATAGTTTATTATCTTAATCTTTTTCATTGTAGAAATACTAGTACTAAGCAATTACAAATTCTAATGGTTATCAACTCTACTAATAAATATCCTAAAAGAACTTAACCTTTATTCAAAATTTTTTAATCTTTTTGCATTTTTTTTTTTTTTTT
>JAESVK010054974.1:0-16710 GCA_017140935.1 Hamamelis virginiana | reverse complement strand
GTAGGGGTGTTCTTACTTCAATATCTGAAAACCATTTGGAACAGGGGTTTACCTTCTAGCCAAATTTGAAGCCCTCACGAGTTGATTATACTAAGAATATTTGGTCTTGGCTACATATTTTGTTATATACTTCTTTTTCTTTTGATCAGAGTATTGAGGCCTCTTTGCTATGTTTGCTTTCCCAAAATTTTAGTCCACATATTAATGATCTCTGAATTGTGTCTATTATGAGTGTTTTGGGTAGTTATTTGGAATGCTAGAAATCTAGTCAAGTTTTAGGGCAGATTCATCTCTATTACAAGAGCTATTCATTTGGTTCAATTTTAGATTAAAAAGAGTAGTAGGTTAATCTCTTCTTTAATGGGTTTCTCAATTATTGATCTTCAAATTCTGAGAAATTTTTAAGTTTATGATATTCCTATAAAAACTCCTTAAATTGTTCTTGTTTTTTTTTTTTTTTTTACCTCCTACTATAGGATGAATAATGTCCGTTAACGAGGATGTGTTGAGGTTTGGGTTATCCCACATAGTTGCTTATGTGGGCTTTGATTACTACAACTTAGTTATAAAGTCTTACTTTTCTAGCTGTTAGCCTGTGCTTGTCTGTACATGTGCTTGCTTGATTTGAAAATTATGGTTTTATTCGCTTTTAGACAACTAAGTTTATCCGGTGAACTGTTTGAAGCTTGAAGATTTTGTTTTTATTAGTGAATATGTTATTAGATCGGCTATCTGAAAAATATATATTTGGTTTAATTTATTTCCCCTTATTTAGTGGATATAGGATGGATAAGTCTTGGATGCAACTAAGGAATAGATTGAGCCCCGAGTACATGAAAGGAGTGCAGGAATTTCTTGATTTTGCATGGGATCGTGTTAGCATAGAGGGTAACATGATATGTCCATGTATAAAGTGTAACAATGTTTTGATGAGGACTCGAGAAGATGTACATGCTGATCTGATCATATATGGGATAGCGAAGAATTACACCACTTGGTTCCATCACGGGGAGGAGTTTTCATACAATAAAGAGGTATTACAAAATGATAGTGGTGAAGAGGATTGTGATGACATGATTGGAATGATTGGAGATGCATTTGGAGTTTCAAACATGGAGGGTGATGCACTTGATGGACTTAATGGTGGTAGACATGATCAGCCAAGTAAGGAAGCAGATAAATTTTACAAGCTGTTAGGAGATGCGAAACAGAAGCTTTACACGGGCTGCGATAAGTTTTCTAAATTGTCATTCATTGTGAAGTTGCTTCATATCAAATGCTTGAATGGATGGAGTAATAAATCATTCACTATGTTGCTTGGATTGTTGAAGGTCGCACTTCCAGAAGGCGAGACTTTGCCAAACTCTTACAATGAAGCTAAGAAAATTATTCGAGACTTGGGACTTGACTATGTGAAGATAGATGCTTGTCCTAATGACTGTATGCTATTTTGGAAGAAGGATTCTGACGCTAATGACTGTGCAATATGTGGTGCCAATAGATGGAAGGTTGATGGAGATGAACATGAACGGGCATCTTCTTCAAATAAGAAAACTAAGAAAGTCCCAAACAAGATCCTACGCTACTTTCCATTAAAGCCAAGGCTTCAAAGACTGTTTATGTCATCGAAAACAGCTAAAGATATGACGTGGCATCACCTGGAACGTGTAAAGGATGGGGTGTTAAGGCATCCAGCTGACGCTGAGGCATGGACAGATTTTGACTTACATCACATTAGATTCGCTTCTGAACCTCGCAATGTGAGGCTTGGGTTAGCTAGCGATGGCTTCAATCCTTTTGGGAATATGAGCATTTCTCACAGTACATGGCCAGTTGTTCTTGTTCCATATAACTTGCCTCCATGGATGTGTATGAAGCAACCCTTTTTGATGCTATCATTATTAATTCCTGGGCCAAAGGCTCCCGGAAATAAGATTGATGTGTATCTTCAGCCGTTGATAGATGATTTGAAGGAGTTGTGGGATGTTGGGATCGAGACATACGATGCCTTTACCAAACAGAATTTCATGATGCATGCAGCTGTACTGTGGACAATTAATGACTTTCCTGCATATGCTAATCTATCAGGGTGGAGCACTAAAGGCAAGTTAGCTTGTCCCACATGTAATATCAATACAGAGTTTTTCCATTTGCCTTTTGGGAAGAAGATGTGTTACATGGGCCATCGCCGGTGGTTGCCACAAGATCATAAATGGCGATATGGTAAGAAGCGATTCAATGGGAAAACAGAGTATCGGACACCACCTATGATACTATCTGGTGATGACGTGCTTGAACAATTGCATGACATTGAATCCGGTGAGTCTATTATACAAACCAATTGGAGAAAGAAAAGCATTTTTTTTTAGTTGCCTTACTGGAGAACACTTTTGATTCGCCACAATTTAGATGTCATGCACATTGAGAAGAATGTATGTGACAATGTGTTAGGGACCTTGTTAAACATGGATGGGAAAACAAAAGACAATGAGAAATCTCAGAGAGACCTTGAAGAAATGAAGATAAGAAAAGCACTTCACCTAAAAAAGGATGAAAAGGATGGAAACAAGATAGTTTGTCCCCCAGCATGTTATACTATGTCAAATAACACGAAAAAAGAATTTTGCCAATTTTTGAAGGACATAAAGGTTCCATATGGTTACTCATCAAACATATCAAGATGTGCACAGCCTAAAGAACGCAAGGTTATAGGCTTGAAGAGTCATGATTGTCATGTGCTAATGCAACGATTACTTCCGCTTGCAATTCGTGGCCTCTTGCCACAGCAAGTGTTCGAGCCTTTATCTGAACTTAGCAATTTCTTTCGTAATTTATGTTCGAAGGTATTGCAGAAGGATGAGTTGGAAAGGCTTGAATCTCAGATTGCGTTGACATTGTGCAAGTTGGAAATGATATTCCCTCCATCATTTTTTGATGTTATGGAGCATTTGCCTATTCATCTTGCGGGAGAGGCGAAGCTCGCCAGGCCAGTACATTATCGTTGGATGTATTTCATTGAAAGGTTGGTATACTACTAATAATAAGCTTTTATTGATGTGTTATTGTTGTATTTGATCTTATTTAACAATTTAATGCTTATAGGAACTTGCGTACCCTAAAGTCTTATGTAAGGAACAAAAGTCGTCCTGAGGGGTCAATTGCTGAAGGATACCTTGCAGAGGAATGTTTGACCTTTTGCACAAGGTACCTGAATGATATTGAGACGAGGTTTAATCATCCAGAGAGGAATTATGATCATCGTGACACTGAATCAGTCATTGAGTTGTCTGCTTTTCGAAAAAATGGTCGCTTAATAGAGAGTCCGACCTATCGTGCACTTAATAAAGAAGAGTTAGAGCTGGCTCATTTTTGTGTTCTACAAAATTGCGATGAAGTCCTCTCGTATATTGAGTAAGATAATATAAAAGATATCTATTATATATATATATATATATATATATATATATATATATATATTGTAAATAATTCAATTAGACGTAATGAGAGGTTTTTTTGTATAGGGAGCATCAACAACTTGTTGGGAGTGATCGACTTCACAAGAAACATTTCTCAACATGGTTTTTTGAAAAAGTAAGTTTTAAGAATTATATCTTTTTCCTTTCATAATCCACTCAAATATATTGATAACTATTTTTTACCCTATTCAAATAGGTCACACAGTTATACAATGGAGGGACTGGTCAGGTGAGCGAACAATTGTTATCTTTAGCGCGTGGTTGTAATCAGGACGTGGCATGTTTTAAGGGGTACATCGTCAATGGCTTTAGATTCCACACTAAGGATCATGAGAGGCGTTTAAAAACCCAAAATAGTGGAGTCAAAGTAGCAGGTGATATTTCAAGTGGAGAAAACGCCAGCATATGGGGCAATGTTGAATACTATGGGATCTTAACGGACATTATTGAGTTGCAGTATCTCGGAGGGCGTCGGATTGTTTTGTTCAAATGTGATTGGTGGGACGTTTTTAGTGAAGGCCAAGGATTCACCAAAGATGCTCATGGGTTTACTTCAGTGAATTTCTCAAAGACGTTACAGACTAATGAACCTTTTGTGCTTGCATGCCTAGCCGAACAAGTCTTTTATGTGAAAGATAACATTAAACAGGGATGGCATGTCATTGTAAACACACAACCTCGAGACTTTTTCAATATGCCGCCTATCATGGAGGATAAAGAACAACCAATGGAAGATAATGAGGATCCATTTCAGCAAAATGAGTGTTGTGGTCAATATATTTCATTAAATAATGAGTATGACAATGTTGTTTGGACAAGAAATGATATGAATGATGAACATGACGGTTAAAATGATAAATAGTTATATCTTTTATGGATTATGCAATATCTTTTTTTCTATTTGTGTTATATTTGGACAAGTTTTTTATGGATTGACTATTCTTATACTTTATTTGTGTTAATTTGGTCAATCAAATTATTTTTGTATAAGAACTGTGAGTTATGTTGGAATTTTAATTCAATATTACAGTGTTATACTTCTGCATCACATTCTTGACAGTGTAAGTATCCATGGCTGGAAAACGAGCTAGGGAGAGGCCGACTTCTACATCTACATCTACATCTACATCTCTAGGAGAGTCTTCACAGAATGGTAAATCAACTTATAAACCATCTTTAAGAAAAACATGTTTTTTATTGAAATTAATAATTCTAATGTTAGAATATGTGAAATGGCCTAAATTTTATGTACTTTTGTTTTAATATTTGACAGGGGACAAGAGGAAGAGAGGTTGCACCCGTAATCTAAAGCTATTAGAGTTGAAACCTGGGGAAAAGCTCCCACTAGAATGGGACAGTCGTGACCGTCCAATAGGTGATAATGCTGCGACATTTGCAAACCACTGTGGTGCATGTGCTAGAAATATGATAAATTTGCCACTAAAAGTAAAGCACTGGGGTGAGGTGTCTAAAGAGAATAAGCAACGAACTTTGGCTAATGTGATGGCAATATGTGTATATATATGTTTATGTTTCTTTAATGTATGTAAGCATGCACTATGGATGTGTATTATTTTTTTTATACAGGAATATTTTGAGTTTGAGCTCACAGAAAAAAGAGAAAAGTATATAATGGATGCTGTGTCAAAAAAGTTTAAAGAACATCGCCAGGAAATAAGAGACACCTATTACTATACATGGGACAAAGATGAAGATCGATTAAACAATCCTCCTCCAAAAGTACCGAAAGAGGATTGGGAATGGCTCGTTCACTATTGGGGCACCGCTGAATTTCAGGTTGAACTTAAAAGTAGTTAATATATATAAACTCCACATCATCTTATAGTCTTAAGAAATTGATTGATTTATTTTCATTTACTTTAAATGCAGAAATTAAGTAAAACAAACTTGGAAAATAGGAAAAAGCAGGATATGGGCCATTGTACAGGTTCGAAAAGCTTTGCATGTGTTATGGCTGAGGCAGTATAATTATTCCTTCGTCCACTTTGATTTTTATTTATTTATTTATTATATTACATTTTATTCTTCATATTCATTATTGTTTATGTTATCTTACAGGCTAAAGCTAAAGGTCGTGAGCCCTCACGAGTTGAGATGTTTGCGCTTACCCGCACGCATCAAAATGATGGAACTGCAGTTGATGAGCGATCCAAGAATGTTATGGTCTGTTAGATTAAAATAGAGTACTAAATTTATTTATTTTTAATTTCTCTGCTTGCTTAACATTATGTTTTAATATACCCACAGGAAAAATTTAAAGCAATTTCGACACAACAAGAGGAATTATCTGACAATGAGAGACTTAATGAGGAGGAGATTTACTACGAGGTCATGCCAAAAGAAAGACCTGGACGCGTCCGTGGCATGGGATGCAATGTCACTTACTCCCAAATGTATGGCCGTTCTAAAGACAAGAATGCTCAAAATGAGAAGAAAGTTCAAGGTCTTGAAGCACAAATGGCCGAACAGAATGAACGGATACAAAAAATGGTAGAAGAAAAGGAACAAATGCAGAAGGAGCTGGAGCAACAAAAAAGAGCAAATGCAGAAGGAGCTAGAGCAACAAAAAGAGCAAATGGATAATATGAATGGGCAAGTTGGGTTCTTATACTCCTTCATTCAGACAATGTGTCCTAACTTTCGTATTCCTCCTAATGGTGTAAGTATCTTGCCTCATTCTTAGCTTGTGAATTTCTAAAAAGTTCTTTTATTTAATCTTTAAATATAAATATAACAAGTTAGTTAGAGAGACTAGTTAGAAAACGCCATGTGTTATAGTTTACTTAAAATTGAATCATTTTATATATGCATGCAAAACTTGGATGCTGGAGCATTTTGTAGATACCTAAACTTTTATGAAAATAATATTAATATTGCATGCTTTTGAGCCTACTGTGCCTAAAGATCCATCTGGAATGTAACCTGTGGGCTTGCATGTATGTTTTAAGTGTGTTAGAAATATAACTTAGAAGAAGAATTCTCTTGGTGATTGTTGGTTGTAGATGATATGGGAGGCGCATGAGGCGCCATATGATTGAATTGTTGTTTGGATATAATTATAGAAGTGTTATATACTCTTAATTTGACAGGTAAAAATTTGGGAATATTGGAAAAATAGACCAAACTCTGCCGGATTTTCGTCTCGAAAAGCAAGTTTTTTTCTTTTTATACTTTCATATGGATGAAATTCTACCATTTTAATTTAGAATTCCATTGATGTCACTGTTTTCTTACTTTGAATAATTGAAAAGAAATTTGCATTTCTTTATATATATATAGGATTTTACTGCATCGAAAAGTAAGAATTATATTGTTCTTTCTATTTACTTATGACATGACATTTATTTGTTTTGGGCCTTTTTATGTGCTACTGTTTTTTTTATTGAGTTTGAAGCTATATGTATTTGCTATGATTGTTTAAGTGCTTAACTATAAAGTAGAACAAAACCTTTTTATTTATTAACATCTTATATATTGGTAACTTAACTGTCATTTCTAATAATGTTTTTATTGTAATCTTAACTATTTATCTAAATCTACATGGTTAGTTACTAATATAATTTTGTTTTGCTCTATTTTGCAGGCTAGTGACTCTAGCGCTGGATCTGTCCCCCCTTCTTTTGGATCTATCCAGCGCCCACCTTGACACCTATCTCAGACGCTACTTAAGAGTTTTTTATTTTATTTTCAGTTGTCTTAAACAATTGAACTTGCAACAACACTACCTTCTTTTGTTTCATACTCGTAGACATAGGTTTACTTTTTTGTGTTTGGATGGATTCAATGCAATATTATAGATGTCATTTTTTGGAATATACTTCAATTTATATGGATTTAATGCAAGATTATTGATGTCATTTGTGGAATACACTTTATATGCATGTTATATACAGGTAACAACAAATTGGATAAAAAAAATAACACATTTGCCGGCATTATAGAATGCCGTTGGTAAAAGTATTATATAAACTTTTCCCGACGGTGAAACTTTGCGTCAGTAAAAGTCTAGAATTTAACAAATTATATTTTTACAATATGAAGAAAGTATTTACGTCGGCAATTGACTGCCGTAAAAAATAGGGGTATTTCCGGCGGCGTTAAAACTCCGACGGAAAACAGAATAATTTCTTCCCGACAGCTAATGATTTCCCGGCAGTTAATACTATATTTACCGACGGCATTGGATCGTCAACATAGCCTTTATGTCCGTCAACTTTAATGATTTCCCGGGGGTGAGTACTATATTTACCGGCGGCTTTTGATCGTCAACATAGGCTTTATGTCCGTCAATTTTAATGATTTCCCGACGGTGAGTACTATATTTGCCGGCGTCATTGGATCGTCAACATAGGCTTTATGTCCGTCAACTTTATCAATTTTCGACGGTTGTTATTATTTTTACCGACAGTCGTAGAGTGTCGGCAAAAGTATTGTTACCGGCGATTAATATTATATTTACCGGCAGTATTTGATCTTCGGGAATACCCCTAACGTCCGTCAACCTCCGTCAAGGAAAAATAATTCCCGACGGTTGTCGTTACCTTTGCCGACGGTTGTTTATGTGTCGGCAAAGGTGGTATTACCGACGGCGGTAATAATATCCGTCGGCAATACATTTACCGACGCTATCTATACCCACGCCTTGTAGCGGCGGATGGGAGCAGTCGGGAAATGGTTTACCGAAAGTTTTTATAGGTTTTACCGACGGTTTCGAGCCGTCGGTAAAGGCCGGTTTTGTTGTAGTGTCTCCATGCAAAAGGTTCCACAACCACACAAGACTCACGTCTTTAAATTTATCTTTATCTCTCTCTTCTCATCTCAATATTTCTCTTAACTTAGGACTTCTCTTCTCATCCCACATTCTGTAAGTCTCTTTTTTATAGTCTAAGATCTCTTTCCCTTATCCCTCTATCCTTTTCTTCTAAAATCTCTCTCCCTCTTCTTTCTATCATTTTCTATCTGATTTTTTAACATAGAATCCACTGCATCGAAGGACTTTAACAGAGATTGTATAATTGTTGTACCAAAATGGAGGTAATAATATAATTAATGTGGTTTCTTCGATTCATTTTATTGTTGTATTTTCTTGTTACTTTTCAAGTTATTATAATTATTTAGCCTTGTTATATTTAATTAAAAGTCCTCTTCATTGAGGCAAAGCCGAATTACTACAATTGCCTAATTATATCATTTGGCTTGATTAAGTTCGAACCAATCATATACCTTGAAACGGTGCAAGGTCAACCTTTCTGGCACGCCCCCAACTTCGAACGATACGTATGCACTTGCAAGATTTCTTGAGTGAACAACTTCATACCTTGTCAAGAAACATCTTTAGCTTTTGTAAATGCCATGGAAGTTTTCCTTGCCCCAGAAGGCTTCATAACAAATTATGTCGTTGCTCTTACTTCTGAGGGAATTACGGGTACCTTCGATGGTTCGCCCTCTCAGGTTTTACAGATTGTCCATAGAATCAATGTTGGAGATCCAACAATCACGCCAGAAGACGATCCATTGTGGAGGTATTGGATTCCCGAAGATGTTTTTTTACTTATTCCTGAAGCTGCCAGAAAGTGTGTTTATTATGGTGGATTGCCTAGATACCTGGATGGGGTGGCTTTTGAATATATAGCTCCGAATCTTGTCTATCAGATTGCTAAAGAATTGAACCGAAGTTTTCCCAATATAACTTGGAGTTTTGATGTGCGTAAGAACACTAGACACCTTGTTAGAGTGCACTTTTGTGACCTCGTTAGTTATGTGCTTAATACTCTCATCATGTTCAATA
This sequence comes from Hamamelis virginiana, assembly GCA_017140935.1. Classification (NCBI taxonomy): domain Eukaryota; kingdom Viridiplantae; phylum Streptophyta; class Magnoliopsida; order Saxifragales; family Hamamelidaceae; genus Hamamelis; species Hamamelis virginiana. The sequence continues at coordinate 7,425 of JAESVK010054974.1, read as the reverse complement.
TATATATCTATGGCAACTTCAGGTGGAAGGTTGATCCTTACAAGAGTGCTAGCGATTTTGACTCCCCTTTTCATTTTGATATGGTGGATGATTCTGACAATTCTGGATTTATGAATATCAGTGTAGGCCCTCAGAAGCAATTTTCCCTTAGTCAGAATGCCTTCCTGAATGGAGTGGAGATAATGGAGTTAATGAAGGAATCCGGTTCGATTCATATACAAACTGAGCTGAATAAGAAACGGCTGTTTGTTATAGTTGGTTCAATAGTTGGGGTTGTTGCTGTTATCTTCATTTTGCTAGTGGTGGTGTTTGGTTTGAAATGCCGGAAAGCAAAGCCTATTGGAACTTTGGATGGGAAAGCTGAAAGAACTGTCAATTCCATTCCTGTTCAAAATTTAAATCTTGGGTTGAGGAAACCCTCTTTGGGAAGTACAGTATGCAACTAATAACTTCGACACGAAATTGATGATCGGTGAAGGTGAGTTCGGGAAAGTTTATAAAGGGACTCTTCGGAATGGTATGAAAGTTGCTGTGAAAAGGAGTGAACCAGGACAAGATCAGGGCCTGCTTGAATTCCAAAGATAGATTATGGTTTTGTCCAAAATACGACATCGCCATCTTGTTTCTTTTATTGGGTATTGTTATGAAAGGTCTGAGATGATTCTGGTTTATGAACTCATGGAAAAGGGGACTTTGAGAGAGAATCTCTATGGGTATTCTGAGGGATCATCATCAGGATCTTGGTTGTCTTGGGAGCAAAGGTTCCAAATAAGCATTGGTTCTGCAAAGGGTCTGTGTTACCTCCATGCTAAATTGGGTGGTCGAATCATTCACCGTGATGTTAAGTCCACAAATATCTTGCTCGGTGAAAATTATGTTGCCAAAGTTACTGATTTTGGCCTTTCAAGATCTACTACTCTTGATCAAACTCATGTCAGCACGGATGTAAAAAGCAGCTTTGGTTATCTTGATCCAGAATATTTTATACTCTTCCAGCTAACAGATAAATCAGATGTATACTCTTTTGGGGTGGTTCTTCTTCAATTGCTCTGTGGTAGACCAGCTATTAACTATTCGCTTCCAAGGGAGCAAGTGAACTTAGCCAAATGGGGAATGTCTTGGCAAATGAAAGGGCAACTTAAGAAAATTATTGATCCTTTGCTTGTGGGTAAAATTATTCCTAATTCATTGAGAAAATTTGGCGAAACAGCCAAGAAGTGTTTGAAGGAATGTGGTGTTGATAGGCCTACTATGGGTGATGTGTTAGTGGGATTTAGACTATGTGCTGAAACTTCAACAGCATGTAGTGCACAGAGAGTCATACGAGGACAGCATAGCAGATACTTCATTGGAATTGCCTTCTCAAAGTGTCCCAGGTGTGGTAGAGGATAAGCCCCTAGTAAAGGATGATGTTTCATTTACAAATGCCAGTGCAGTGTTCTCCCAGTTGAGGATTGTTGAAGACAGATAATTTCTACTGGTTTGAAATATAGTTGTGTGGTTTTTGGTTTCTTTTGCTTCTGTTTAATATCAGTACTAAATGTATCTCCTTAAATGTCTAGTTTGCTTTAGATCTGGATGCTACAAAACTTTAAGTATAGCCTTGTTGACAAGAATGCTGTAGAGAATAATTGAGATTATAGCAAGGAAGCGAACTCTTTCTCCTCCTTTTTTTTTTCTTTATACTGGTGTTGGGCAGCAAGCTTTGCTGCCTTTTGTTGATATTGTCAATGAATTGTCTAATGCGCTAGACCTTTTATTTTTCTGGATCAAAATGCCCTAGACATTAGTTTTTTTTTTTCTTTGCTAAACAATCATAACCTACATTTACCCCAAACCTCCCAATACTAATAAATTGGTTTAATGCCATTCCATCTGTTCGAACCCAAAACTCTCTCCTAAAATTTGAAATAAATGCCATTAGGTTAGAAGACCATTCGTAACTTGATTATAGGTTCAAAGCACGTACCCATAAGGTCCAAATACTTGCTAGGAAGGTGTTTGAATATATTGCACTGCCCAATATTGCAGTCATAGCCCATGCATAGCTGCACTGTGCTCTTCTCCTGCCTATAAATAAGGCTTACGTATATATCAATTATGTATCAATCTTGTAACAATGTTGTCCATTAATGCAATCTTAATTCTCTTCCTTCTCTATCTCCCCATTTAATTCTACTATCTCAAATTTAATAGAAGGTGAAATTCTAGTCATTCTAATAACTTAAGTTGTTTCAAATTCCACTCAGTAGTGAGATAAGGGGACCTTGATTGTGTTGGGAATTTGGACCTACCAAATTCACCCCCTAGGATCTAACCTTGATAAGAATATCAAGAAAAATAGAGAAATAACACAACACCAAAGAGTTACGTGATTAGGCTAAATTGCCTACATCCACGGGAGTGAGAGTATTCTTTACTATAAGAGAAAATGAGTACAGCAGTACATGAATTCTAACATTGAATTATACCCCAAACCCAAATCTCTCGAACCCAAGTACACCCCACACAACTCAATCTCTCTTCCTCTCTCACTCCCATTACATTTTAACACATATCGCACAATATACATATATACCAAAAGAGAACACACCAAGAGGGAGTTGGTGACAAAGTAGGTGGGATTGAATTACCAATTTTGACTTGGTGCTTCACCCACTCTCACCCACTTTCTTTTTATCCCTGCTGCACCCTCACACACTTAGCCAGCTGCAAAGTTACCTTTTATATAATATATATATAAAAGATGCAACAACCAATGCATCAGGTGGGGTGGTTATTGAAGAAGGAATTCGGCGCCTAACTTGCATTGCATCCAATGTGTCAAACTCAGCCTAACCCACATGGGTGGCTATTACATCAATTATCCACTTTGAGTGGATTTTCCCAACAGATTGAGCCATAAATCATACCAGGACGAGGCTTGGCTAATGTTGAGAGAGGCTTCGACTTGGGTGCTTAAATTTTATTGGTGGACTCAAGCTTGGTAATTAAACTGTTTGATTGGATTTACCACTCTCTTGGCCCTTATTAATAATTCCAATTAAGGTCCAGTCTCACTCCAAATTTCTCTTCAAGGGTGAATTTATCTTTTATGCCCTCCATCATTTTTACTGTCTCGGGGTTCACACCGTACTCATGTGGGCGCAAGAGAGTTCCATTCTGGCCCTTTTTTTAGTTTGATGAAGATGGTAAGAATGGATGCAGTAAAAACAGATTGTCCGCCACTACGAAAATGCATGGAATCCTCTTGACGGGATCCGAGCTGCACTCGGCCAATTAGGAAATTATATTGTAATAAAAGCCATTGCTCAACCTCCAATAATCTTCTTCCTTTTTCATTTTTCTTTTTTTTTTTAATTACACCTTTTTACCCAATATTTTGGGATAGTTCAATTTGGGCCCTAAACTTTTATTTTTTTTCAATTTCATACACGAACTATCAAAATTTTTTCAATAAATGACAAAAGTGGGACATACGTTAAGTTAGTAAATGGTGATTTGACATGGCAATTGAGATGGCGAAATATGTATTACATGGCAACTGAAAATTTTACGGTTCGAACGGTGAAATCGCGGTTCAAACCATTCACTGAGAAAATGAAAAACATAATTTTGCCTGGTCGAACAAAGAGTAAAATGCACTAAATTTTTCTTTCTTTCTAATTCGAACCAAGGCAAAAAATTTACAATTTTTATTTTTCCAAAATCTCATCACTTAATTGTTGAAGGACAGCTGTCAGCTCAAGCTATAACTGATCAAAACTCAAAGCAGTTAGATTAGTTGTAGTTGTTAAAGTTCTGTTAGTTTGTTAAGCTCTGATACCATGAAGAAAAAGGGAGAGAGAGAGAGAGAGAGAGAGAAATGATCTTTCTATTTTCAGTGTTAATCTTGTTTACACTGGAAGCACTTTATATAGAACTAACAGAGAGCTTAACAAACTGCCTGACCTCTCCTTTGCTGTAAATCAAGCTTGTCAACACATGCATTCTCCTCTTAATTCCCATTTCGTACAGAAGCATTATTGGTAGTCTTCAGTATCTCACTCTTACTAGGCCTGACCTCTCCTTTGCTGTAAATCAAGCTTGTCAACACATGCATTCTCCTCTTAATTCCCATTTCGCAGCTGTCAAACGTATTCTCAGGTATCTTAAAGGGGCTCTCTCACATGGTCTTGTGTTTCAATCTTCCCCTCTGGATCTTCAGGCTTACTCCGATGCAGATTAGGCTGGTGATCACCTTGACATACGATCCACATCTGGTCTTTGTGTGTATCTGGGTTCTAATTTGGTCACTTGGTCTGCCAAGAAGCAACCTACTGTTGCTCGTTCTTCAACTGAAGCCGAGTATCGTGCTTTAGCTCAAGCAACTGCTGAGTTATGTTGGCTTCAAACTTTGCTTCATGAACTTCATGTTAAGCTTCTATCAGCCCCTGTTTTGTGGTGTGATAATAAGAGTGCTATCTCTCTAGCTACAAATCCAATGTTTCACTCTCGCACTAAACATATTGAAGTGGATTTTCATTTCATTCGAGAGAAAGTGTTACAGAATGTGGTTCTCATTCAGTTTGTTGGTTCCACTGATCAATATGCTGATGTCTTCACCAAATCCTTGCCTACTTCTCGATTTCACTTTCTGATCAGCAAACTCATGGTTCAACCTTGCCCCATTAGCTTGCGGGGGGATGTTGAAGGACAGCTGTCAGCTTAAGCTATAACTGATCAAAACTCAAAGCAGTTAGATTAGTTGTAGTTGTTAAAGTTATGTTAGTTTGTTAAGCTCTGTTAGTTTGTTAAGAGCAGTTTGTTAAGCTCTCTGTTAGTTCTATATAAAGTGCTTCCAGTGTAAACAAGATTAACACTGAAAATAGAAAGATCATTTCTCTATCTCTTTCTCTCCCTCTCCCTCTCCCTTTTTTCTTCCTTAATAACATACACTAATTAGTTTCTTTTATACTATTGGGACTTTTAGTTTCATCAAGGTAGATATTTTGGAGATTTTACAAAATCTCATCATAAAAACTAATCACTCGCTGTGATGCATTCCTTTCCATCTCAACCATGTGCATTATATTGTTTATCCTCATTCGTGGTGTGCTTTCCATCTCAACTATATGTACTATTTGTATGCTTCAATTTCCATCTTACATATTTTCTTTTGTAATTGGAGTAACTATCAATGGAAAAAAATTTGTAAATTTTCAGCCTTGGTTCGAACCGGCCAGAAAGAAAAATTTAGTGCATTTTACTCTTAGTTCAAACAAGCCAGAATTTTGTTCTTTGGTTTCTTAGTGAATGGTTCGAACAAGCCAGAATTGTGTTCTTCAGTCCACAAACATCTTACTTGATGAAAAAATATGTTGCCAAGGTTGCTGATTTTGGCCTTTCAAGATCTAGTACTTTCGATCATACTCATATCAGCACGGATGTAAAAGGCAGCTTTGGTTATCTTGATCTAGAATATTTTAGAGTCTTCGAGTTAACAGATAAATTGGATGTCTACTCTTTTGGGGTGGTTCTTCTTGAAGTGCTCTATGCTAGACCAACTATTAACCATTCACTTCCCAAGGAGTAGGTGAACTTGGCCGAATATGGATCTCTTGGCAAAATAAAGGGCAGCTTGACAAAATTATTGATCCGTTGCTTGTGGGTAAAATCAATCCTAATTCATTGAGAAAATTTGGTGAAACCGCCGAGAAGTGTTTGAAGTAACGTGGTGTTGATAGGCCTTCTATGGGTGATTTGTTGTGGGATTTAGAATATGTGCTAAAACTTCAACAGACTGCAGTGCACAAAGAGCCATACGATGACAACATAGTCGATACTTCATTGGAGTTGCGTCCTCAAGTGTCTCAGTTGTGGTAGGGGATAAGCCCGTAGTAAGAGATGATGTTTCATTTACAAATTGTGTGTGTTACCAAGCTGCCATGCCACATGAGCATACCTCGTTTGTTGGCGTGAAATAGTTAGTAGCATTTTCTTTTATACTCTTCAATATTTGCATTCTTGCAAAGTCGCAGTCATATTGTGATGCAATGCTTGAAATCTGAGCCTTTAAAACTCTCACACGATATTTGTTAACCCTTTTAACCCCAAATTCCCAATTCTAGTAAATGAATATTAATACACTTTTATGCGCTCAAGTTCAAGATCTCTCCCTTAACAAAAAAGATACGTGTCACTACGCTAGCAAACATTGACAACTAATATTACCACCTCATCTCTTAATGTGATTTTAAGAAAAGCTAATGTAATCGGCTGGACTCTTACACTATGTTTGGATTGAGAGAATTGGAGAGAAGAGAAGACAATCTCATTAAGAGAAAAGAAGAGAAGAGAAGAGAAAGTTAAATAACCTTCTCTCCACCTTGTTTGGATAGACAGGGGAGAAAGTTAAATGACTTTCTCTCCATTCTGTTTGGATAGCCTTCTTAAGAGAAGAGAAGAGAAGATTTTAAGATGTAAATTCCAATATTGCCCTTACATAAAAAGGAAATAAAAGCTAAAGAAGGAATAAAAATGACAAAATAGTAAAAATACACCACACTAAAAGCCTTTCTCTTCTCTTCTCTCCATTTCTCTCCGATTGGAGAGAAATGATTTTGGCCATTTTTCTCTCCAACTCTCTCAATCCAAACGAAGGAAATGAAGAGAAACTTGATAAGTTTATCTTCTCTTCTCTCCAACTCTCTCAATCCTAACAAGCTGTTAGATTATGGGTTTGCAGTGATCGTAGATAATTGTGGTTGGGTATTGACTTTTGGGTTGGGCCTGCATATGACTTTTCCATTGGGGCTTGTTAATTCTAAGATGGGCTTGGACTAGGGGTCTCCTACTCTTTTCAATCTAATTCAGTCTCATTTCATTTTTCTGTATATCATTTCAGCTATCATTTAACCATTTTTTTGTCCTCAGCATAAATTACAAACTTGAAGTAGAGAAGTTGTTTTGGCTTAATGATGAAAAAAAAAAAAAAAAACTCCCAAGGTTTGATGAGCTCAAATTTGTCGGCAGATCACTGTACTAACAGCTACCCAAACTTTTCACTGCCCAATCTCTTCTCGAGTCTCCTCAAATTTTTAAGTGGACTCAAAACTTTACCGTCTCAATGAAGGTGTGTGGTTGGGCCTACTGTTTTTGGCTTTTTGCAAGTGGAGCACACTAGATAGTCACAATCTCTCTCTCTCTCTCTCTCTCTCTCTCTCTCTCTCTCAGAGTCTCAGATAAGATTCATCAAATTCTGTAAATCCAAGCTAACTACATAATCATGAATAAGTAGGACCCAGGAGATGAGAGTAGGTCCCTGCCCTGTTTAATCCTCACATGAGGAGTAAGTCTTTTTTTTTTTTTTCTTTTTTGATTGTCTAAATCTTTTGTTGACTGAGACGTCAATAAAAGTCTTTCTTTTGCTTTTGCTTTGATGCT